>DWPT01008445.1:0-10198 GCA_018251895.1 Agathymus mariae mariae
ATTTAAGGTTAGTCGTATTTTTATTATTTGTTTTTATATTTTGTAGCAGAAATGTACATATATGATAATGCACAAGTATTTAAACTAATAATTAAAGATTAGTTTTATAAAAATTGAATGTTTGTTGCTATATACTTTATTTCAGTTAATAAAATAACTAATTAAATTAAATTAATTAACTTTTACCCACTCACACCCCTGCACTAGGATTCCCCGTGTTGCGGGCGGCATGGACACACACAGATGTGACATTACAACTGTACCTTAATTATAAGTAGGAGGACAAAATACGATAGATGTATTTATTAGTCATTTACGTGAGACTAAAATTAACAATCTTGTTTTAATCGAATATTGCCAATAAAGAAAATAAACTGACAGATGTTGAGTTCAATTTATTTCGGGCGTAGGAGTTGACTAGACTTGTAAATTGTTATTCATTTCCGTCGCAATCAGCAAGCGGTCGGATGAGTCGGCCTCGATTTGTCGAATTATTTTATACACAGTAGACGTAGAACTCATTGATTTGCATCGAACGTTATAATGAGCGAGCAATAAATCCGCGCGCGATGTGCCCGCGATTCAAATTCAGCTCCCCAAATCATTGAACTCGCAACGTGCTCGCAACTTTTATTAATAACTCTGGTCGCTCGGTGTTTGTTTTAGTCGCTGGTGGACTCGGTTAGGTAACGTTGAAGTTGATTCATGAATGAAAGCGTGCCCCGTGCGTCGCGAGTCGTGCCTAGTGCGCCCACTCTCGTATATTTAGCGAGTGTACATTTCCTGGAAATATATTACGCAGCGGAAGGCCTAATAAATAATTGCGAAATCAGTTTTCGTATGATTTTCTCTCTGAAACTTGATTTACTGTGCGCAAATGTCATTGCTAGGGCTGGTTGTTCTGGTTGTTAATTATAGAAGAGCCGATGTCGATCGTTGATTATTTTTATTTTTGATGAAGGAATATTAATTAGAATGTGAATATCATGCTCATATGTGGTGATGTACAAGACGAATTTCTCGAAAACAGTTTGCAGAAACATAAATTACTTTACTATAACGGAATTTATTAATCTGTCAGAAAACAATTAAATATGCAATGTTATTACTTGCTTCTGCTTATAATTCGTCATTTTGGAGTAACTTATGTTGAAAATGAATTCACGGAGCGCATTGTATTGGACACGATAGTATCGGCGGTATCTAATGTAAACGGTTATTATCGTAGGATAATCTGTTGCAGTAGCGCGGAATGAGCCCGGTGCGCGCCAATGTGCCCCGGGTAGTATTATCGCGAGAAATGAATGGAAGCGATACAGAATATGCGGCCAATTACTGGCCGGTCATAGACTGCGGGGAACCGCACGTAAATAATCGTGCTCACGCGCAGAAACCTGATAGTGATAAACAATTTTCCATTAGCCGAGCGCCGGGGCGGCGAGCGGGGGACGGCACTTCCAATTTCCATACCTAACGGAGCCCGTATGCGATAACCTTTTATTACGAACTTGTCGTTTGAAGATATTATTATGGTAATGCCATAGGAATGCAAATTTAGCGCGGCAATAGATTTTACAAGAATAGCACGGCTGAGCGAAAGCGATTGGATTTAACGCGTAGGATTTGATTTAAAACGGTGAACCATAAGTCTTGCCTGCAACAACTATAAAAGTTATTCAAACTGGGATTTAAGTACAATGGTAAAGCAATTACAGGTAACTTTATAGCAATTGCGATTTTATATTATATTTTACTGCATACTAAGTGATTTATATTTAAGTACTTCAGCAAAAGGGCTCCATTAAAACAGCTGTTTGAAAATCCGTATATTCTGTTGCAGACAAAATTTTTGTAAGGTATTTTTTTGCCTGTTGTTATACAGAATGTGCGCTAACATATACTAGTTAACAGTTCATAAAAAGGCAATAGATTACTTTCACCATAGTAATTTCCATAATAAAAAAAAATTAAATATCATACATCATTACAATATTTGTTATATTTAAAAACGGTTGACACAAATACCTAATGGTCACTTGGGAGGTGATTAGTATCGCAAGATTTAAAACAATATATATATATTATAACGTTTGGCGGGTTGGAAACAGCTCGCAGGAGCATCTAAGCTAGGGGCGCGGGTGGCCGTATTTCACCTCGGGTTCAATATTATTTCGACAGCGGCACAAAGCGGCGGAAGGCCCGTGTCGCCGCGCCGCGCCGCGGGCGCCTCGCGAGTATCGTTCCACAATATTGTCCTGCCTCGGGTTACACTGTAAATATTTTTCGGCGGTCGACTGATTGAAAATTTTTATCGCATTCCACATATCCCCCGTTCTCTCTGATAATGGATTGCCTTCACTCGATATGGGTGTCACAAGACGTCTATTTGATTTGTCGTTACAAGCAAATATATGTATTTATGTGTTTCAAATAAAGCCTATGTCGATACGTAGTATTGACACACTATTCAATAAACAATTTAATTCTGCAAATACTATCACCACAGCATAGAGATGCTGACAAGCAACTCCTTCAATTCAGATTGATGGATGTAGATACCATCCCGCTAGACGTTGACAGATACAAGCGTTACAGGGTACATCTTAGACATGAACCTAGTATATTAAAGATCCTAAATAATATTACGCACTAAATGTATGAACGTTAAAATTATGTTTAAAAATCAATAAAGCATTGTTTCTGTATAAAGATTAACAATATATGCCCGCTAATAAAACAAACCGGAACTAGTTATTCAACTTAATATGGCAATTAATTAAACAAATTTTATTATGACAAATCATGAACAATTTTTAAAAGAAACTACTATGTAACCGGAGACCATCGCTATATTAAAGACGAATAATACGATTTAATGCGACTGAATTGAACCTGAAATTTCTAGCGGCACATGTGATTAATGTTTTCCTCATACCCTGAATAAACAAGGTAATATCTCCAAGATTATGTTTGCTCTATTGGGCCAACCCTAAATCCCACTATTTGCCTCATAAAAGAGAGTAATGAGATTCCAGCTGTAGGCACGTATTAGAACAAAATCTTCAAGTCTGTGCAGTGTAGTTATATAGTTCTGTTTTATTATAGTATATTTATAGATACACTTCATCATTCTGAAATAGTAATAAAGTCATAGTACCATCATCAACTAAGTTTGTAACTTTGAGTACTATACTTACAAAATAATATCAACAAGAAAAAATACTTTTTACTACCTTTAATTTTCTTTTTTGGTTTATTTATTTTTTACAGTATTCTCTTCTTGCAATCGAGGCGGTCTGTATTTGGATTCAAGTTTAATGACCAAATCGCGCATCGGAAGTTCATATAACGTTAATATGCCGTAAAATATACTTATTAATGAAAGTAACCAGGATCATTACGTACTTCCGTGTCCAAAAATTTGCAACAAGCTATCGTCCAACCAACTACCAACCACGCACGAAGTTGCTTATCGTGATCCATCGCTTACGATTGACATAAACTGTCGGCGCTACCAGTGGATGAAAATACCTAAAATTCATTTCCCTGATATCTTTTAGCTGCATAACTACAAAAGAAAGGGAAACCTTACACTAATGAAACTCATTTTCTATAAATAACACATCGCACCAAATTTATTTTGCCCCTTTACGAATTTTAGCCCCTTTGGACATATTTCCTAATTTACATTATTTGGCCATACCGAAGTCATGAGCCGTGAAATATATTGAAGCAAAGTTCCATGGGTTATATTTTATCAATTAAGCACGGTCGGTTTCGGTTTCGGTATTATGGTGTGCCATTTGAACTACCCGCAATTTATTACATGTTACAATTTTATAAATCACAACGTCAAGGCGCGTTTAATGGGTGATGTAGTTTGTGTGCGCTTGAGCGAATCAGGGTTCTTTTCCGACTCCTTGGTTCATGTTGCAATAATAGAAGTACATTTAGAAATAAGAATCAGTATCGTGATACATTACCTAATATAATAATTGGAAGAACATATGTAAGGTTCGCCTAAAACAAGACGGTCAGCTTTTCACGAGTATAAACTTGCTGAAGCAACCTTTGTTTCGCTAAAGAAAATGTATCTAATGACGTCTACAGATAAAATATTCCATATCAACCATTTCTTGTAGCAATACAACGAAGATGAAATCCAAATAAGACTGTTAGGATTTGGTTTCTAATTCGTAGTAACCACTTAACACTAGGTCTTTTTACTTTCATGTTATTAAAAAATCCAAGTAGGAGAATTAAAATCATTAGATTTGGTAAGAATTCCTTTTGATACTAACAAAAGAAATGGAAATGGAACCATCTATGACTATAATAAACAGCCAATACTCATTGAAGTCCGGAAGAGTAAACTGGCGGCAAACAATGGTCACAATTTGAAAATGGAAACAAAATCGTTTGCAGAAAGTAAAGCAAATACTGTAGTCGTTTGTTTAAAGTTGGGCATTGCAGTGGAACTAGAATTGCACTGAGGCGCCGCGTTCCGCTTGATCGACCCCAGTAAATGATAAGGGTATTGGGTCATTGGTTTTCATCCACAAAACCGATTGAATTGCAAAGCTGCTTATATCAGGGAGTATAAAATCGCGCGTTGAATATTTACAGGTCTAACGACTATAACGTCCACTAATGACCAAGCTCGAACTGGCATTTAACTATCGTGAGAAGCAACCTTAGTTGTCACGGTAATGGGGCTGCTAACAATGAAAAAAACTACTAAGTAATTTCTTTTCTTTTAATTGGAGCATGTACGTCCTCATTAAAGGACATTTTGTACAATTTTAAGAATTTAGAAAGTATTAAGTGTAATGTATAAACTTGGAAATTATGTATTGTAGAGTTTTTTTTTATTTTTATTTCGTGTAACATTGGCATGCAATTTATTTATTTATGCTGAAGTTTACAATTCTAAACATGCAGTCTACTTACTATTTTATTTATGAGTACTAAGCATTAATCACACATGTAAAAAACTTTATTTTGTACCCAATGGGTCCAATTTATATGATGATATTTGTCAATAATTCCACCGGCTCACGTGAACTATCGCTGTATTTTGGGCGCAACTAGGCAACTATCGGCTTTAGGAAGTTACGATTATTTTGTATGCCGTATTTATGTATCAGGATGCCGTGCTCGTAACATTTTTAAAGCAGGTCTAGTGCATTAACCCTTCCAAATCAAAAAGGATTAATGCATCTCGAGTGTTGGCTGTGTTATTGCTGTCTCTAATTACGTTTATGGTTTGGTTAGAGTTATGGTAATGTTCGGCAGCCTGCGTAGAGACCAGTCTCCGGCGTTTTCTTGTCACTGATACTTACGACTCTGAATTTAGGGTCTGTAGGGCGAGCCATTCGTTAGTCACGCCCGATGACGTGTACCTTGGACAAGACCAAAACTATTATTAGAAAGAGACGTTGCTGGCATTACTTTTCGTGAGGTTCTTGTCAAAGTGGCCGTTGCTTTCTCAAATTACCACGTAATGGATTCGTTTTCATAAAAATGTTATTATGTTGTAGTCTGGGTTATATCAAATTAAAGTTTTGCTATATAATAAGTAGTCTATCATAAATTAAATCTACAGACATTCCATTTGTTACATACGTGTCTTCTTTTAACTGCCCATTGCGGCAAAATGCATGAATTTCCGGACACAAACAAAGGCACTCGACACGCGAAGCATGCAGTACCGCGAACTCCTAAAGGGTAAAAAGAAAAGCCGTTTCGTGGTAAAAAGTAAGTTAGGGCGCAGCTTTGTTTGTGTATGGAGCGGGCTAAGTGTTTAGATAAGTGCTGTGGAGAGAGCTGCCCCGCACGTTTGTTATCTCTCGGGGAGGACGGGGTTTGGACAAATGGAGCCTTCCTGTGTGGTCCATTTTTTTGTACTCTTTTATCTACATAACTCTATTCTATTATTAGCTTATTCATAACATCACGTTCTTTTCGTTTAGAAAAAAGAATAACAACGTTACGTTTCAATTTATTCTAACGCAATGTTCAGTAATGTTTATTAAAACGTCGAAATATAACCGTACCTATACGACGGTTTGACCCGAATAATAAATATTTAAAAAAATTCAGAGAAGAATACGTAACTTATCACTACTATACTAGCCTATTCATTACAGTTATTTATAGGAAGCAATGTCAAAGCGAGGTTTGTATTTATTCGTACGGCGACCGTTTGTTTATTTTTAAAACTGGTTGAGTTAAAATACGGTGCGGCGATAAGCGTCCGGTGATCCGGTATGCCACCGAAATATCCTTGCGCCGGCGCTGATTCTACCAATACTGTCTATGTCACTGTCAGTGATCCACTACGAGTCTTGACGCGTCGAATTATTACCAGTTATAATTAGAACATTATTATGTTCTCAGGAATGCGTTCGTTGACCTCCTTGTATTGTTTATGGATATGTATGTATTGTATGTAATTTGAAGGTTGTGTGAGGTCACACAGACTTATCGGTTCAAAAACGGCTCACGTCATACTGTTATGCAAATAAAATAAAAAGGATACGAGTTCTATCTATACCAATATTCAACAACTATCCAGCGGAACGAAATACAAAGTTTGCTTCCGTAGCTCACGGAGACTACGAACGCAATCAATACGAAGAGAAACAATAGGCATCTCTTATTCAAAACGGAAACTATTACAGTCTCGTCATTGTATGCAGGCCTCACCTCAACGAGTAAATTATTCAAACGAAAAGTGGTTTGTTTACAAACTCCGAGAAGATAAGTATCGGGAATAGTTGAGCAAGATTGACTGTATTTTTGTTGGTGTGTGCGACGATTATTGCGTCGACACAGACGATGGCTGCTCGAAAGATTTATGTCTAACTTCGTGACAGTAAAATGTTGTTGGATAATCCTGGATCATCCTTTGTTTCAAATATTACATCACGCGTAGGCCAATTGATGGGTTTCCCCAGTCAGAAACAGAACAATAGACGAAATAAATATAAATTAACTGGACGATCGTCTATGACATGAACTATTTGTTGCCTATCTTAAAATATGAATGAAACATCAAATCGAAATGTTGCTAGTCAAGTCGGAAATATGTGTAAAAATGTAGGAACTATGTATAATTGCTCGCATAAATAAGACATTAATCTTTATTGTAGAGGATTAGCTGGGTAACTAGATCGAATTACATATGCGTTGCATGCTGCATAGTTTCTTGTTAAATTGATCGAGACAAGAGCAGTTAGGATGCAAAATATTACATACCAGATACATTTTCAAATGGCAAAAACAAATTAATGTTGTATTAATGACATTATCTTTATTATCAGGTTAGCTAGTTTTTTGGTTTTCGTTTTAAAATTCACAACTTAGGCAAAATCTTCAGTATCGGTCATTGAACGAATTTGTAGCATTAAAAAAAAATTACAATCTATGTAAGAAATTTGATAGCAGTAAAACGTACAGATATAATAGTGACGTCACAAGGTAATTGATTCGTTTGAAGAGTCCAATTAAGGGCGAAGGAGCAATATTCAGTTTAATGGAATGATTGTGTCGATATTATATATTAAAGTCGAAAGCAGATAATTGAATTTCCTGCAGCGAGCTGCGATGGGTTTGAAGTGAGCGCAGCTTGCGCGGCCTGCCCCTTTCATGGCGTGAGTACACCGTGCTAGTTTGATCGAGCGTTTCCTTTAATTATTCGTCCTATTAATAAGACTGCACGCGACTTCAAACCACTCCTCATGTACGAGTACTCTATGATAATGGGTCTATTTAAGATTATCGTGTACGTGATCTCAAATATAAAAAATCCTCAACCTGAAAATAAATATACTCTAATCCAAAAAGCTACAGGTTTCACGGTATTGCATTTAAATAGTGAAATTAGACTGAAAGACATTAGCTCTGAATTAGATCAATTTGGTTGATTAACAATAAAGGCCAACGTCAAAATGAAGAATTGAGAAATTTGGAGTCAAATTTATAAATAGGTCGGTCGAAATAAAATCTACGTAGTGTCCATAGTCAGTAATCATATAGTTAAAGTCAGTATTATAAATCGAATATATTTTAAAGGGATTTAATGAAAGACGGGATGTTAAAATTTGTTTGGTTGTCGTATGTTTGTATGGATTGCTAAAACGCTATTAACTAAGTTGGAGGTTTGTATGTGACTTTGATGTGTGAACTGTGTTTGTCGTCCGGGCGGGTATGGAAATTATTTTCTTGGTTGAACGGGCTTTCGTATTCCGCCTGTCTAAATATTTACTGTTGCTCCTTACAACCTAAATCGTATACCCTACGTAGTTACAGCTTATAAAGTTGTCAATTATGAATTTTTGGTGACAAACTAACAAACTTTTTTTAAAAATACTTTACCTTTACTGTTATTGTCAAGGATGACCTGTTCATTATAAAAATCAAAAGCTCCTAAAGTTTACTTACGAGTTTAAGACACGCCAAAAAAATATGAAAGTATATGTTAATTTTGACGTTTTTAACACAGGCTACTCCGAATTAATACAAATTCATTCAAATTAAATTAAAGATTACAGTTCAAAACCCTAGCATTGTGAGATAATTATTTTTATTTATTTATGTATTTCGGGACTGTATCTATTTATGCTTACATGCTTTCATGATTTCTCTAACACGCTAGCGAACTGACTGAGTATAATATATTATACGTTTTTCTGAAACTAATACAAATTTGCCTCAAATTTGTTGAATTACTGTTATCGGCCAGAATTGGATTGAAACACATGTTCGCACCACCGATCAGTTTGGTAATGAGAGTATATAACACTACATATATATACATAGTCGAGGCGGATTGAATCAAAGTTGACTACTTTTGTAAAACGATAATAAATTTATGTATAATAACATTTGATGATAATCTCTTTAGTTACTATGACTAAAACAATGCCTTTTTGCTTAAGAAAGCAGAAAGCTGTCATAGGTATTTTGTTTGAACGTTAAAGTGCATGAACTCCAAGGAGGGGAACTCCGATGTTATCTAGTTAGTGTTGTGTGCATTAACCGTCACACTTGCACACACACGCGGACGTGCTAGGGTTGGTATTAGCAACAATTTTTTTTGACTTTACCTTTAAATATTATTTATCGTACTGATTTATGTCATATATATTGAATTAATTGTGAAAGTGAACTATGAAAATAATGTTATTTAATAGTTAAAATTAATATAGATTATTTTCTCAATAGTATTTTCGGTTTAACACTTCACTAGCATAGTTTAAAGAAATTTCGTTTGATACTTTCGTTGCATCATCACGATACAGATCTTACAAAATGATAAAGTTCTCTTGTCGAGATGTCGAGGGCCAAGGGTCACAAAGGCCAAGAATGTCAGTATCCATCGTGGACCGAGAATACATAGAAGAAAATTTATTATACGCTTTCATTCACACACGAAAATAATAACTTACGCGTTATTCTAGCTTACATGTTTAACAATAGAATATAATTATTATTACTCACAGTTGGCGTGGCTATTTTTTCTTCAACTCGGCGTTTTAGTCAACACATATTTTAAAACTAAATACCGAGTTAAATAAAGTTGCATGTTGACATAACAAATCAATTTTAATCATAACTAAACCTAACCCCTGCTTTCAGTGTCTTATACATACATAGCTACATTAATTAGTCTAAATATTTTCATGCTGCGGAGAATCGATATATTAAAAGGCACATATATCAGCCCTAGGGTCCCAGTCAAGTCTTGTTAACACATTGTATAGGAAATTACATTCTTTACACGGGGAATATGGCGCCCATCGTTGTTTCCGTTATCGATCATCACTCCAACCTGTCAAATTGCTGTCATTACATAAGTCATGAATAAAAAAACCTTTTCACATGACCCAATCTCATTTTCTTGAATGCCAAAGATGAATTTGATTTAAAACTGATGACTTATATATTAAATCCATAGATTTGGACTGGACATATTGTATTTCGATTACCCAAAAGAACATATTTTTTGATAAAATTATTTAAAAGAAATAATAGGGGAAATAAGTCCTCTAAGACAATACTTGACAACCTAAATATAAACGAATATGATAAAGGTTATGTAAAATAAAATTAGTTATAATCGACTTTGATTTTTTGGAAACATTTGTCTGACAAATTGTATGCTTACGTCTGACGTGTCTCCATGTCATATTCC
>DWPT01008446.1:0-10197 GCA_018251895.1 Agathymus mariae mariae
TAATAAGAATTTAATGATTTTTATTATATTTTCAGCATCTAAAACACATCTCGCTAACAAGCAATTTAAAAATTCTTCGTCGTTAAAGCTAACCGCGCGTTGAATTTAGTTTCAACTCTCACTTTTATTATTATTTCTATGCGATGTTACGTTCATACCGTTATTTATTCAGACGTACAAGCGGCACGCACACCACCTTGATATACATAACGATCGACAACTAATAAGCTTGTTTAATATTCACTTAGTTTAGCACTAGGGCAGAGTTTCATATCGGAGAAAGGTCATCACATGACACCCTATAAATAAAAATTATCGAAAAGGCACACGGATTACAGCGGGGATAATGAGGTATCCTTTGCAAGAAGGGTCGCATACAGACGTTCCCCGCCTGCGCGCCCTCTGTGATCACCAGAAGTTCGTATTCGGAACGCCACGCAGTTTGGCGCGCGAAGCCGACTGCTGTACATGTCTGTTATATTATTTCTTATTCATTCTTGAATCGCTTCAGCGCTGTTTGGACAAGTGTTAAGTTGATCGTTTCGTTTGATACAGCTCTTTGACATTATGTTTAAATTAAGCGTTCGATTTTTAAATAGCTAAGTGCGATATTGTTTTATTTTAATCTATGGACTGAGTGCTCGTGTTTTTGGACTGACTTTTAATATACAGGTAATAATGTTTTTTTAATATTTCTTTTAAATTCGTAAACTCATTGTTTTACGTGTATTTTATAAAATAGAAAAATTATTGGTACATAAAAAGATCGTCATAAAAAATTAAACAAAGAATCTTTCACAATTTCACAATTCATTACTTAGTACATTGTCTTGAGTCATGCGTTACTTTTATTAAAAAACCCTCAGTGACAAATAATGACGTTAGAATGAATGCAAATAATTATTTCAACTGAATTACTTCTTTTGGTAAAAAATATTGTAAACAAGGTTCAGGTAGGGAAAAAACAATATGTCCAAATTAGTCATCCATCGAGTTAATTAATTTTTTTATCATAGAGCTTCACTAGATTTGTCAATTTCTACCTGGCTGACGATAATTTTTTTGTAAAAGAATACAGTCATCTCTTTCTCTCGTCGCGTTACTAAGAGAGAAGGAATTTTTAGTACGTTCCTATTCTGAGACCGTTGGAATAGGGGCATAATGCGCCAATGATTATTCGTTTTTCAATTTTGAAAGTATGTAAATAATTTTGTTTGACATTCATTTTCAAAATTTTCGATAAATGCTGAGTACATATTATATAATGTATGACTATTAAACAAATTCAATAATGTTACCTAGAAATTGTAAAAAAATAGTTTAATAACGTTATTTCTTGTACAAATAAAAAAAAAATACATTCACTTCGGTATTTATATATTTAACAAAATTCCGTTACGTAAGGTTAATTGTGATTAATAGAACGTATATTAAAGCAATGAATGTGCTCGAATGAATGAACATCATTTGAAGTTATCGTAAATATACATAATATCTTTGGCATAAAAGTAACGGCACAACGTAATACAGTTTTTAAGTGTTTTGTGAGATAAGCGTGATTTGTATGAGCGGTGTTGGTTAACGGCTGAAACATTAATAATTCAATAGTACTAGCTACTCTAGCTATTGGGTGACTTCAATGCTTCAGAGGGCGTGTCAACGTACACTGTTAATTGCGTTGATACTTGCTCTGGCCACTAATTCCTCCAGCAGTCCGCGATACAGCTGCGTCGAAAGCATTCCCGGCCTTCTTATATGAAAGATCCTTGGTACCCGACCGTACCTTGGACCCACCAGTGAATGAGATGTGTGAAATGTCTTTCTTTGTTTTTATTGGTAGTATTAAAAAAGTTTCAAAGTATTGGACATACATAAGTAACGGAGGTAACAACTTGATTCGCCTACAAGGAAATTGCTTTCCGTCTTCGGACAATTTTCTCTTCGACTCTAGGAGGATCACTATTATTCTCAGGTATAGTTAGAGAGAGAAGGCACGATAATACATGTGTATATTACTCGCTAAGACATATTTTATATAACAAGAGTTTGCTCGTGGGAAATGTGCCAACAGCATCACTAGAAAAGTATAACGGATTAAGAGTAGTAGTGCTTGCGTCACTTAACCAAAAATTAAGGAAATGTTTAATTGTTTTTACGTTAATGAAGTTAATGTATTATTGTTTTGAAATTAATTGTAAAATTGGTGCGATGTCGATAACATATGTTGATTATATAGATTGCATTTCTATCGCTTAGATATCTATCTTTGATAAGAAATAACACGTCGAGTCGATATTTATTTGGTATAATACATATAATCATAAAACACACAGTGTAAAGTCTTCAGCTCAATCCTGACTACTTAAATATATTGAATATCGATTACTTTTTTGATTAAATATAAAAAAAAATTGTTCATATCGTTCTGTAATATATTTGAATGTAAATTAAGGTTTATTTAATATACCATTAGTTTATAACTAAACGCTATGTATCAGTTTTGCAGTTCTGCTTCATAACCGATTCGGTCTGGATAAATCCCCCCTCGCTACTGACTGACTGACATACAACGCACATCCTAAACTATTGCCTACTGCCGACAGAGACGTCAGAAAATAAACACGCTTAATATTTTATTTCTCAGCGCATTCCTATTTCCATTCAAAAGCCGGGTCTGTATTTTATAAATTAAATAATTTTCATTATTTAAATCAACTATACCATTTATAGGCTTTATCAAAAAACGTATTTAGTGTAAATCTATCGTTAGTTCCCCGCCCTATCCGACGATAGCAGCTCTATGAACAAAGAGATTTAGAACTAACTTTCGCTTACAAAGCTTTATCCATCTGTAAATAATAAAAACTAATTAATATTTATTTTATCACCCACGTATGTCAATTCAGTGAAATGAATTAAAGTCTAATCAAATATTTGTAAAGTATTTTTACTTGTGTAATGGATCTTAGAAACCTTCGGCTTTTTCGTGATCCTCATGTCTAAGTTCATTAATAGAGATAGATAACACAGATAATATATTTATAATGACACTTAGAGCATGCAAATCACAAAGACCGGTTTTAAAAAGTTACTTATACAGTGGTTATATAACTTTAGAAATACTAGACTGGTTCAAACAATGAATTGATTCTGTTGCATGATGGTGCACAAGTACCAAATAATAATTTTTATTTTTTACGTATTAATTTTGCTCATACAATTAAGTTACAGGAAACGATATATGTATGACAAGTTTGTTCCTTCACTCCACTACTGCTTCATAATCAGAAAGTTCTTTCCGTAGACTCAAAAGTGCAAAATTAACGCAGTGGGCAAACTTAGTACATACCTAAATAATAATATATATCAAGTGCCAAGGTGATAATTATTATTACTAATATTTAATATGTAAAGTTTTATTTATTTTTTGTTATATCTAACTTTGTAAAATTCTTTGCGACCAACAATAACTCGAACTTACTAACATCATCATATATTAGATGCAATCACAGCTCATACCATGCCATATGACGCATGTTCCTTGGAACAGTTAGCACCAATAGACTTAACTTTTTTGTTTTATTATTATATGTTGGTACGCAGTTAGTGGTCATGGAATACTGAATAACTTGACCTATTGACGTCATATTCATTCAGAGATGTCAAGTATGTAAGTAGGGATGTTATGGATAGTAAATTTCGAATCTGGATAATTTGGATATGACTGTGGAGTTTTTCGGATTCCCGTTCGTTTAAGATTACAGAGCTTCATACATCTCTGATGTTAAGTTATAAAAAGAAGCATTAAGTATTTATTTTTTAAAATACTATATATCTGTTAAATGTTAACCACTCTATAACATTGCGTTACAACAATAAAGTCTAAATATAACAGATATGGAATAATTGTGTCTAGGCTCGATTTTTCCGCAATAAATTAAGTAATATACACAGTCAATAACTCTTGAGCGCGTCGACTGCGTCGCCATTACCCTTGATTTATTCGCATTGAGCATCGTCCATTGTCTGCTGTGGTCTATCAACTTTATACTTTCTGAGTACATACCCGCAAGGTATTACGCGTATTGTTTGGAGATTTCGATTAGTCCCCTTGATAAATTACGTGCTATTAGGCTTTTATAGCTCGGAGGACGGTTATGTTTTAACGGTAACGCGCTCATGCAGTAGAAACACTGGAGCTTGAATTAGTTAGCTTTTGATATGAACTTTGAAAAAGACAATCACTAGGCGTAAATGGATTTTGTTATATGGTTATTTTTAATTAAAGTATAGTAAAATATTTAACTTATTTGAGCGTGACCTGCAACAATTGTAATAATAATAATTATTGTATATAATAATGTAATATTAATAATCATATGATTTCCTTGCTGTTCTTTATATAACTATCGTTGGAAGTAACGTAGTTTTGGTTTGTCGTCGTTTTGTTACAAACCTGAATGTTGTCTAGAAGAGATCGCTACATGGCGATATGATTGCTTTTTGTAGACGAAACGCAATGAATGTTTAACTTTATCTGATGGTAGGTCCTCTTAGACACGGTTAGCAATCCCCATAACGAACGGTCTCTTTCGAATTACTGGACAGATATTTATGTGATAAGTCGAACTTTGTCCCCGGGTCGTGGTAGTATGTGATGTCGTGTGTATTTGTCCATTCCAGCTGCGAATTCTAATGCAGAGGTACGAGTGGACAAGCGTAATATATAGATGAAGATAGCCTTACTCATTATGTAGTTAATAGTTAAAAGCAGTAACTCATTTTCTAGTCGATCTAAATACGTAGTCTAGTGACAATTCGATACAATAACATAAGTTACCGTTAAAATACCGTAAAGTTACCAGTTCGGTTCATAACATCGGACTTGACTTTGCTAATTCCGAATCGCTCCGCGGACCGCGTCATATCGCGGTTTTTCTTGAGAAATTTATAAAGTTCTTGTAAAGTTTTTGTTTCTAATCGATTGGGTTCTGAAACAACATCGATTTAGAACGAGAATTGATGTGAAATCTTGTGTGAAATACAAACATCGAACTTCTTTAACTTTTGTATTATTTGGTTAGGTAAGCGGGTTATTGTGTATCCAAAAATATGGAGTGAAATTGCGTAATAACGATATACAGGACGCACTAGCTACGTACATATTGTTGTGAGGTAATCGGTGCTGCTTTAGTTTTTGCGAAGTTAGTTACTTCGGGAAACGTGATGACGATTGGCATGATACATCTCTCATCAGAACGAGAGGCCAATATTTAAAGTGTTTTCTTCCACACAACTTTTATTCGTAAAACGTAGGAATAAAAAATAACATAGTAACAATAAAAAAATGAATATTACAATAGATTGAATAATTAATAATAAAAATTTCTGTTATAGATCTACAGTTCTAGTTAAGGTTAAATATATCCACGCGGTTCAGTATATTTGAAATTCCATAAAATCCCAGCTGTTTCATTTTTTAATATAATGCTGGAGAATTTTTATATTATCAAGATAAAGCCTGATTTAACAACTAATTATATCGTGATATTCCACAGCTAATGGTGACAAGTTACATTTCATTCTGTTTCTGTATCATATATTTCCTGTTGCTATTATTGAAAATAATTTTTATCCAAAAAGCCCTGAAGTTTCCTGTCACTGTCGTTTCCAGATCTATTTACGGGTCAAGAGAAGGAAGTCTCAACTTTGGCTTTTATATATGAGCGGCTAGTTTACGTGCATCAAATGCACTCAACGGCCTTATTTCATATTAGTAAACCGCAATCGCTTCACTACAGAAAAATCTGTCTTACGCTTAGATATAATACCTGCATCGTTTTAGGACTGGGTTACTCTCGTTGTATTAATTAGAAATATATTAATTTATAAGTTTTTTATTTATCGACGGATCGCAATGAAATGAAACTTTAAATATCTGAACTTTAAATATTATTTTTGTAATATATTAGTGAAAACCAAAACGAAATCGGTTAAGCCGTGTCTGAGATTAGCGGGCACAAACACGCAGACAAACCTACAAAAATTCTAACAATTATTGTTTGGGGTTTTATTGCGTTATTACAGGTCCGAGAGAATGTTAGAATTTTATTATATATATAAATAGAAGAGGGATATATTATAAAGGCAAATTTTACTGAAACTAGGTATAAACGAAATACGTATTTAATCTATATCAGACGACCCTTTAGCTCAGTTAGAACTGACCCAGCCTGCCGAGTAAGGGTCCCGGGTTCGATACCCGGCCGGGGCAAATATTTATGTGACAGATAAATATTTGTTCTCGGGTTATGGGTGTTTGTGATGTCATATTTGTGTATGTCCATGCCGCCCGCAACACAGGGTATCCTAGTAAAACGTTTATGTCATGTATATCTCAGTAATGACCAACAAATACTTTAATGTTCTGTTATAATATACCTCGGTGAAAATTAATTACCTGTAACTGGGCTAATATTATATTAGTTCACTAGATGTGTAGATAAAAGTTCAAGTTTTTTCTCTATTGTAACACCTACTACATATTCTCAATATTATTGAGGAGTGGGTGGAGAATGCCAGCAAGCATTAAGTTCACCCTTTGTTGCGTTCGGTAAGGACAATTAATAAAAAAAAAAATATCGTTAGCTTCAGAAGAAAAATATTACAAGGAAATAAAAATACTTGTACTCTACATAATATTCTCAAAGAGTATTGAAATCCAACGGTAGGCAAGAGATTGTTTGGCAGACCCCTGTGTGAATGGATACAAGTTGTGTGGGACTTCTACCTATTATAATCACCTCAGCTGTAATTCGGCTTCCATGGCCTTCTTAAATGAGAAGGAAGATTCCGGGATCTTATGTGAGATACGGATGCCTTGCATTGTGCCTAAAGGAAGACCTAGGATCTTGTCCTGCAGGGACTATAGATTCCTTATCACATTGCCTTTCTCGAAGTCATGGCTGCATGTGAAAGCGATAGGTATGTTTTCTTTGTAACTAGGTTCGAATTCCAGTTTGTACAAGTTTTATCTAATATCATGTTCTTAAGCCTCACGTCAGTTGCCGGAAAGTGTATGTGTGTGTACTGTGTAGGATTCGGATATCCTTATCCATATACCATATGCTTCATTTGGTTACCGACGAAGATGACAATCACTGCGTAGTATCATACTATAATAATTATGTTCATTATAGTAAATAAGATATGTATAATCTCGTCTGTAGGCTATTAATATAAAAACAATAATTATATTTAAATAATATGCTGTTTAGCCATATAAGCCCACGACAGATATCAAAAATTTTGTTATAATAACATTTATCAAGATTGCCACATAGAAATTGGTGAAAATCTTTTATTAATCAATCAATTGAATACGCACAAGTAAAGGTACCGGGGATTGCTACGTAGGAACAGATAACGAGAAAGTTAATCTGTATATCAGTGTTCAGACAGACGGTTATACAACTTCACTGTTTTAGTTCCCAAAACATTTGATTCATACAAATAAATGTTTTTAGGGATTCTGCTTTTACGTTTTAAATTTTAAGACGTCCAGTCCTTGTTTTATAAACTGTATGTAAACAGCGAACCAACAAAAAGAGTTTAATTTCTGCCATCCAAAGTGTGTGAAATCTGGCAATCGTTTTTGTTTGTATTATTTTTTTACTTAGTGTGTGTGGTAAATTACTATTAGGTAGCTGTCATTGTTTTAAGCGGACGCCATGACAGTTTGAAGCGTTTTGCCGCTAAATTATAACAACAATTAATATAGTAAAATATTGATTAAATTATATATTATTATATTTCATTTATTTAGGTATTCATCCGTTGTCAATTACTTAGGTACCTATGAATAAGTCTCGTAGTCAGGGAATATTGGTCAATTGACCCATTGTTTTTGAAAGTGAATGCTGAAAGGTTCTTTGTCGTACCGACAAAAGTGTCGGTGGGTCGTAGTTCGTACCCGGTGACACCGTAGAACCGGTTCTTACGCCCACATTATACGATCAATCATTTGACGAGGCGTGCTCGCCGAAGAACGTCTAAGTACCATCGAGTATACGAGGTGAAGGCTGTTCAAACTGCCTAAGAATGAATTTTGGTTGAGCTTAATGATAGGACTCATTAAAATGCTTCGAAACTGAAAGTAAGGCGGTAAGCGATTATATTTAAGAAACACGATATTCATTGAAAGTGGGTACAGCTATCGCCAATACTTATAATAAGGTATGTCGAGTAAATTAAATTTTATTATACAAAACACTTACGAAAAATGATTTAGTATTATAACGTGAATGGCATTTACGTAGGTAGTTCATATTTTTTAATCTTCTTAAGTTGACTATTTTTTAATATTTCGCAATTTGAAATTAACAATTTGGATCATGACCCCTGTGAAGAAAAGCGCCTGATTGAATAAGTCACATTTAGGAGTTGTCTTTGACGTGTTCACCCACTATATAACATTATTATTAAATTTTGTAAAATTTATTTTAGTGCCGACCACGAAATGACAGCTAACACAAAATATAGAAGCAAAATTGTGAATATTAATATGTCAAATCTACTATGACATTTACTCGTATATTTTCACTTAATTATGGTCACCTGTATGCTGGGATACATAAACGTGGTATTGTATAAAGCGAATATTTTTGTAATTTTTTACTAATATGAATTTTGAGGACATGCTGCAACTGTCTAGGTTAGGTTAGGTTAGGTTGACATTCTTATTCGACCTTAGATAGTACGGTGGTCAGATACAGATATAAAATCCTAAGATCGAATGATTCATATTTAAATGTCAGCAATAATATGAGAAACTTCACGTCAACAAAATGTTGTTGCCCCAAGCACTGTATAGAGGTCATGCCATTTATTGACTATGTATAACTTATTAGGACAAATTTTTATAAAAAAAAAAAACAAGTTTCTTTTTTAATTTATTAAATGAATGTTGTCATTTGTCTTAATTGACAAGATATCAAGGAAAGCTAAATACAAATTAGGTATCCATTACGTATTCAATAGGGTGTATGAAGTTACCAACCCCACTTAGCTAGGATGGTCGACGACGCTTTAATTTCAATCATTTTGAGAAGATACCTGAGCCTAATAGGAATTTAAAACAGATAGCTGGGTTATGATGATGACAAAATCACAAGACGAAATTTGGCGAGAAGGTCGACAGGCTGTTGTACCGCAGCGTTGGATTACGAAGCAAAATTACATACACTGAACAGAATAATCGATTATATCATCAAAGCTAAATCATCCTAAGTAGATTTATCATAATTTGTTCAATGAATTCTTTCAAAGACTTTAAGTAATTGGGTTTAAAAAAAAATATTTCCAGTAAAAATTCTTAAAGGTATTTACCCGAAATGGGTCCTTTTGCGATAGCGCCAACTTTGTGTTTGACAAGCTATTTAAGTGATTTAAATTGTCTTTGGTATTCAGTAAAGTATACTACATCTACCATTGAATTACTTTTCACTTTCTACCTTAATCTACATGGCCATTACGGTAATTAAGTTATAAAATACAAAATTCTGGGTGTGATTTCTTATACTCATAAGAACACCATAAGATTATCCACAACTACAAAAGATAGGTTAGTTAACTCGATATAAAAATAATTATTATTATTACGGTAAGCGTATTTACCAAAATTTGTGTGCCTACCAAAATTTCGGACATTGACTCTGGTCAATCTCCAATCAGGGTACAAGACGTACATAATTCAATCCATTTACCTAAGAAACATTAATGAGGATTTGTTACTCATAAGCAAGTCTGCCTTGCCGTGTCGTAATTTGAAACCAATTCTCTCTCTCGCTTATCGCATATAAGTTGTCTCTCTTCTACTGTAGCTCTGTGACTTGTATCATGTCCTATGTAACTCCTGTTTTATTGTGTTTTTTCTATTCAAATAGTTGGTTACTAAATGCATGTATGTCTGCTATAGCCTTTATATCTTTAATTCTGTTTATATGTGTTACAAGTTCACTCTTTTACACTTTGTTTTGTGGTATGAGATTCCATCTTGGTTGTTTGGAAAAAATTACTTCGAAACCGTAAATTATGATTATTCTGCCAATTCGCACTTGGTCAGTGTGGCTATGACCCTTACCACACTTTACGGGACGAAAACCAGCAGTGGGACGGTTTTGCGCTGTGATGTTATTA
>DWPT01008447.1:0-10196 GCA_018251895.1 Agathymus mariae mariae
ATACGCATGTCGTATAGAAGGATACATTAGAAAAGTTAAAGATTATTACGTTGCTTTGTCTTGAATTTGTATGTTCAATTATTTATACGAGAACAATTATATGTGTATTTACTTATGTATTTATGTATGTAATAGTCTGTGTATGTATGTGAAGCACTCATATTCTAGCCACTTTAGTTTAAATATTTAACTTATATAAATGTACAAATTTGCTTAGTATGAAATGATAACAATATAATTAAGTTACTGATGACCACAATATTTGGTAGGTATCATCAATATGTGTAGAAAACCATTAAAAAAATTAAACTCGTATGCTGTCTGTTGTCAAATAGAACATGATGAATTAAAAAATTACTCATAACCGCGTTCCTACATAATTATAGGTACCACTTCTATCCATTTCATATTCTGCAGACACAGATATCAAAAAGGTAATCAAGTTTCCCGAAAATCGACTTTATTTTTTCCTAGCATAAGGTTCGTTTTTCCTTTTTCATTGTACGTAGAAATTTAAACCTTACTTTATTTGTAGTTAGTTATGAACAAGACAAGATGTTTTATGGTTTCCTTACGGTAAAAGAATAACGTTTGCTATACATAAATTTAGCTTTAATGGATTCGCAGGAAAGTTTTCGTGTAAATAATATTTGTTTTGTTGTAAGAGGTCACACCCGGCTATGTGTCTAAAATCATCGCACGAGACAAAGTCGTCAGATTGGCATTACTCTGTATCACCAAGCTCAATCGTGCTGGCACTCATACGTAACGGCGCCTTGTTTAACCCTTTGGTTACCAACTATCTCCGTCTCTTTCTTAAATCAATCACGAAATATTTAGAATGTGTATGTTGTCAAAAACAATTAACAGCTGTTATGTTGGCTCTGCCACTCAACAATGACGTGTAGTGTTATGAATTTCTACTACCAATCCGTAAGAGATGAATCTAGTGGAATTGTATGATTCAATCTGCTTATTGTACTTTCGTTTTTTATTTACTTACTAGTAATTCACCCAGTTTTATCTTCGGCAAATAGTTTTTATCAGGCGTTTTAACTTTTCGTGTTTACTCTATTTAACTACTATGTCCATGGTCTCATCTCCGTGAATCACTCTGTATATTAATAAATTGCCCATGAATAAAATTGATGCAGTAGATTTTTATAATATCGTGTACAAACTTACAGTCAGACTCTGTCACGTAGTGACGGAAATAAATAAAAGTGAGTTATGTATAAAATGTCTTGGATAAAGCCGCAATCAAAAAGCTATTGTGTCATAAAAAAAAATCTCCATCGCGAGAACAATAGGAAAAAGTTCCCAAATTCTTTCCTTTGTGTAACGAGGTCGAAAATAGCTCCAAAACAAAACAAGTTCCATTCATTCACGAATAGCGACAATGTTCAGTCGATGCCCTTGTCTAACACCCAAACTTAAGAAAATAAAATAATCCCAGCAACAAGAGAGCCAGCTGACTTCAGGGAAATCAGAGAGGTTTTCATTCTTTTTATATCTAGCTTCTTATACTTCAAAAAAGACATAATTTTTTAACACTGGTGAGTTTTATTTCATTAACTAAAGTAGGTAGTTGAATCTTGTCAAACAATTTAGCTGATTTGACTGAAAGTAGCAGTAATACTTGACTTGAATATTGAATTTAATTAGAATCTAGCTGTTATGTGTCCACTTCACAATGATTGAAAAACATGTTATGAAATATATTCAAATTTTGTGACAGTTAAAAGTATTATTCATTGATCATTTAATTACTATTTTTCTTATTTATAAAAAAGTGGTTTATACCATGGAGTTTATAAGCACGCCTATAAAATAAAAATGTTAATAACGATTATAATTAATTTTAATTACTATGTATATTGGTAGTACACACGGATTTAACACCTTGTGAGCAACAAACAAATATATTATTAGAAAAACAACTTCGAAAACCAAAAAAATATATAAAAATACTATAATTTTATTAATGTAATAATTTTAATTTAGTCTGTAAAGATCTTAATCTAATATTGATTACTCTCGCAGACACAGAAATGAGTAACAATCAGAAATGTTAAAAATACCACGCTGTTTTCAAGGCATCGTTGATCTTGATCTCCTATACATGAATCATACAAAACGTGTCCATACAAGTATATTGTACCATGTTTCTGTTGAAACAACTATATGCACAACGGGAGACCTTGGACCAATTCCAACTGCTTACAACTCACATAACTCCGACCCGGTAAATTCAAATTTCGACCTAAATCATCGTCAATTATAAGTCCGATTGCCGCTACCCTTATAAGTGCGTTTATAGGCTTTTGGATAAATTTCAACACCGCATCAGTTGTAATAATTACAGATATTTATTTATTTAATTTGATTGATATCGTATACACTTTAACGAAACATACGGACCTAATGCTAAATGAACCACAGAAATGCGATCAAATGTAAAAGTCGAAGACGTACGGAATAAAAACATCAAATACTATAAAGTTGAATCAACAACTAATCTACGGTACGAGAAATGAGACCCAGAAATCTTTGTACAGCAGCAGGGTACCAGTGAAGTAGATGTTTAGTAGGATCACAATCACATTTGTTTTAACTGCTGTTTAAAACTTTAAGGTGGTCGATGTTCATAAACCGTTCACATGATGTAGACTTAGTACATCGTAGACATTATACATAAGAGAATCAATCAAAAACGATCAATTGAGTGACCAAGGTCGAACGCAAATGGAATTAGATTGGTAAGGACTATTGGTAATAGCGCACCTGTATTCCTCCTTGCAGAAAACTAAAAATAATGTTGGTTGTAAAAGAAAAATTTTCGACACTACTATAGTCAATACTCTACATCAGTCCGCACTGGAGTAATGCATACGGTACGTTTATGATTTCTGAAATACGAGATGAGATTACTTGAAAGTTGAAGCCAATCAAGTTATCTTCAAATTCAACGTAACTTTCAGTCTGGGAAATTAGGTTATTCTATAAACACCCCAAGCGAATAGCACCAAAACCGGTTCCTTTAAAATACGTGATACAGTTATGAAATTACAGAGACATATGAGTATCAATTACCAACTTACTCAATGACAATATATACGTAATAAGTAGCTTTGATTAGCATAATAGTGGTTACGATATTTGTATGTATGTCTACACATATTATTGTCTAACTCCTTTTGTCCAAATAGCCAATAAAGCTTTCTTTAAGACCGAGTCGAAAAGGCCTGGAAAAAATGTAATGCGTGACGTAGTTTCACGATTGATCACAAAAGTAAGCAATTTCTTATTATTCCAAACTAATATTAAATATTAATACGTAATTAATTACGATCGGTCTTACGAAGTTCATTAATACTTAATTATGATCGGCGTCTGCTACTATTTAAAACTATATGAAGTTAGTATCATTTCTTTAAATTCTTTTTATGGTTTTATGTATGTTTGATTCTCTATGTTCTAAAGTCTCAATAAAAATTCTCAATACCCTACAGTAGCCATCATATAGTAGCCATTATGTAGTTACCCACCCACTGAAATAGTCTAGGTTCGTATTCAACGAGCATCTTAAATTTTAGAAGTGAATTACGTGATTCTGTAATATCATATGTCTTGCAATATGGTCTTATATTAGTTTGAAACAAAATTTTTCGGTTGTAAGGAACTCCATCCATCCTTGAGTCCAAGTCAACCTTACCCGCTCATGAAATCTGCCTGGCTACGAGATGGTATTGTGAGTCAGCTGCCAAACGAAACGTCGTGTTCCGGCTGGGGGCTTGACAGCTTACACTCTGTTTCTTTTTCCTTCATTTTCGGCCGACAATGCATTAATGACGCCTTCGGTGTTACTCATGTCCATGGGCGACGGTGATGATTTACCATCAGGTAACTCGTCTGCTCGTTTGTCGTCTGTTTACATATGGAACACGTGTTGGTGACGGTATGTATGTTGATATATACTTTTATAGAAATACTTCTATACATGCATAGAATGTCCCTGGTATATACATACCATCATACATTGTGCTTGCAAATTGTTGGAAAGTGAATTAATACTGATTTAAAATGTTATTATATTGTAGATTTAATTACTGCTTACTGATTAAAGGATTATAATTATATTAAGCCTAGTGATTCGCCTTAGGAGTGGGCCATGATTGGTTGTGGCCTGCAGTTACCCATATTATTCACGTAGTTACCATGTCTAGTTTAACTGATTTACCAGGATATTAGACGATCACAAAATAAACGTAGATCAATGATTTTTTCATATTGTTATTATTTTAATGTTCTAAGATCCAAACAAGCGTGGCTATTCAAAATATCTTTCTCTGAAGTTGGCGGCGGTTATGAATAATGTCATGCGGTGGATCGGAGCGGAAGCTCTTCCGGTGCGGTTTGACGGACGCGTTCGTTTGTAAATGACTTTATCGTTTTTTATTTGATTGCTTTGGTATTTTAAAGCAAATATAATTAGTGGCACATTTAAACTTTCAATTTATTGAAATGAAAACAAATATATTTTAAAACTTCTTAAATTAAAATTGGTTAGAATTTGCCAATTTTTTTTTTATTACGATTATTTATAATTGGTTTGTTTTACTGAATGCATCGCTAAGGACAATTAAAATATTAAGTAATATTTTAAAAATATATGTTATAAATGTTTTATTTCAATTAAAATAAATACCTATAATTACAGACTCACGAATACTTGAATCAACCCACTTGGCTTTTCAATGAAATAAGTTATGAATAAAACGAGGATATTTATACGTGATTTCATTGGTGATATGTTCAATTATCAAATTTATGAGAAGTTTTCCAAATTTTTTTTTTTCATTACTACCATTATTATATATTACTTAACAATAGGTAGATTAAATATTCCTAGGTCAACTAAACTTACAAGTGAAACATTTCTATGTATTCCTCAACGAAATAAGCAAATTTCGCTTTTAAGTCACTTTTTTTTTTTGTTTAATATTTCCGAGAGCTGTAGATCATTTTAACATCAGAGCGCATTGGTTGGCTACTTCGGAATCAGTAAAAAAATATATACATTCCGTCTCCAAAAACGTTTGAGCTTTCGACACGGTCCGACGTCCGTGCCTGTCCTTCGTGTCTATTAACACCTTTATCTTTTTGCAACGAACTTGTCCTGCGAAATTTCGAACTTGTTTAGCTTGATTTTGAAATTTAACGGATCGGATTCAAGACGAAATTTTATAGCCTTTTTAACATAATTTGAGGTGTCGACTCTGAATAATTACGCGTTTTGTACTTTTAATAAACTGCGCTACACCACACGAGGATTATGTTTTTGCACGCTTTATTTTGAATTTGCCAGTTTCAATAAATCTAAAGGGATATTTTAATAGAATTGTCATGCAGTTTTGGGCGTTCCATTAATTTTGGATTTTGCATACGTGTTTGTCGATATTCGGCAAAGAAGCAGTTATGTTATTGTCTTATGTCATTAGACAAGTCAGGTTCGACACATTATACAATACATTTAAGTCGATGGGTAATTCATATACATATATAATTGTCAATTTGACGTATAGGATTTTGGGTGGGTGGAGGGGGGTTTGTTTATATTACATACTCTACGTCCCCCATCCCCTTCGGACCGCACCTATACCGAACAGGGGAAGTATGGAACTTACTGTATAAGTACCTTTGGGATTAACCTGTGACAATTCCCTTATAATATAATTGTTTGGTAATTTTATAAAGTCCTTGAGATGTCACATCAAAATAGGCTTCTTAACAGACTGAATTAAAAGCTGAAATTGTACATTAACTTATTTTACAATAAGCTCACTAACATCGCAGACGTACTCTCAGTACCCATTCTAAGCAAAACTCCTGCTTTAAATGCTCTCCTTGGGAATAGAATTCCATATTTTTTCTAACATTTACTGGGGAATTAAAGCACGCCGTTATAACCGTTAACACTTTGAGTTAATGACCACATTGCATGTTCGTATTATAGCTCACGAATCCTCTGTTGGACTTATTCTTTTTTTAAGTATCATTGTGTTGAATGTTTGTTGTTTGTGCCTATTGTTTTATAATTACGAGTGTGTCCAATCGTTGATATGTCAGTCAGTGATTTTATAAAATCTGACTAGGCATTGCAATGATTGAGTTCATGTTGATACATACGTTTTAAGTGTAACTAGACAGAATATAAAGTGTAGATTATTGTTTTAAAAAATACTTGAAAAGATACATATTTATGTATAAATAATACATACACAGTACACACACACACACACACACATTATGTCAAAATAAATATCTTTGTATGAGTTTTATTCTGTAAGTAATACTAAAAAAACTAAATTATTTTTGTAATCGCGTAAAGTAATATATATATGCTGTTATTCCTTATTTACAGTTAAGCGATTGCAAAAATAATTATGTTTTTCATAGTATTACTTACAAAATAGGGATTCAAAGTAGTTCAACTCTTTTGATAGCCACATGAATGGCTAACATAAACTTGTAGATATTGTCATATCGGCATTGATTGATTGGTTGACACACATTTCAAATTGTGCGATGAGAGGAAAGATGAACGGTGTATGATGAACAACGAACGATCAACGATGATTGCTCGTCAATGGATTATAGACGGTAAACGGTGAGTGATAAAAGATTTTGTACTCTCAAATTGCTATACGGGTTCAGGATTTTTATTTATCACCTTAGTTTAACAGTAATAATAAACGATAATGATTTTCATTTAACTCATTGGACAAAACAATGCCAGATTATTAAATATGCAGCAAGTTTTTATCACTTTGACCTGACCGGATGTTTTAAAATTAGATCGGGTATCGATGGCTCGGGATGACATGAAACAACTTTTTATGAGCAAATTAGAGTATCAGCGGATCAACTGCTGTATTATGTGTGTTCTTCTGATTTCCCAGTATTTTTTTAACTGTACCATTTTTATTAATTCAGAGAAATTGCATTCATTTTACCTTTAATTTACTGGCGTCTTCTGCTGTCTTTTTATCCTTAACTAAGGTGCTAGGTCCTTATTGCATACTTACACGCTGTCTTAATGTAAGTAACACTAAGCTGACAGAGAAATAAATTTTTAAAGGCCAAAACTTATCACCATTAACCATCTCATAGCTACCGCTAGAACGAGAGATAGTCAACTTCTACCTCTCTACCTCCAGTCAACCTATTAATATCTACGAGAATGTGATTAAGAAAAATACCTAAATTACCAACAGTTCTAAAAGCTTAGAAATTGAAATGACATTAGAGTCAGTCCTGTCAGCCGTAGAACTGACAATTAGAGATGAAACCGTATGCAGACAAACGAGTGGACTGAGGTTAGGTGAAAACGAGTTCCCCGCGGTAAATCTCTTAGCGGTTATAATCTTTCTTCTTGTCTGATTACAACAAATCCAAATATAAGCTTATTAGATAAAGACAGTGCAGTGAGGTTATCTTAAGAGAGGGTGTGCTCAGTGGAAAATTTCTGATCAGATTCAACGTAACTGTTCTTAACCGCTTTCTTGCTACTTAATGTATATCAGAAACCCCTGAGATAAATTCCGTAAATCATGTACTTGCAATAATAATCTTAAACCCCTCAGATATTGGTAGGAACATCGAATGACAGTATTGACTTGAGCGAAGGAAATTAGAGATTCTATCAACGTAGCGAAGGCTACTTGGCGTAGCAGACAGCGAACCTTGACTGAAATATCAATGCAAAATTGTTCAGTTGGAACTTATTTAATTGAACAGACATAGCTTTGCTTCAACATTAAAACTTAGAGTACTCATTCAGTAATATTAAATTGTATATAAATTAGTTTATTTAGAGGTCACAGAAGGGTACGCGCTTACACATATGGGCCAGTTCGATAAATATTATGATCTTTTGTATCTAGAAAAAATCTTGTTCTCGCCTCTTGGTTGCTCTTGATGTTAGAACTATGAAAGGAGAACATGCGTTCATAATAAAAATAGAAAACACAATTTTAATTTCATTAGTTGTAATGTAAAAAAGAGACAAAATATGTAAGCGCATATTCATAAGTTGAATCCACAGACCTTGAGAGTCGAATCTGCATATGTATATGTGATTGCTTCTAAACATTTTGATCGATATTTGTTAAGTACGCACCTTTAATTTTACTCTATGACAGAAGCTTTATTCCTAGCTAGCTAAATGACAAGTGTAAGTTGTGACTAAAGGTTTGTATAGTATAAGGAACACACATTTTTATTACGAAATGAACGCAATAAAATCTGTTAATCTGTTATTGATAATAGACATACCGAACGTCTTTTATACCTGCTAATAACAAGTAGACACATCGCTTTTTAAACTCGCTAAAAATCGAATGTAGCGGGACGAAGTCAGGCTAAATTTACTTTGTAATAATATTTTATCATATTGCTTTGTTAAATTAACCTACGGACATTTCTTAGACTACGTAATTAGTAAACATATCATTATGAATAGTGAAATAAGTTTGTTATTAATGAATATCAACTATGTCAATAAATACTCTATTTAGTTTGTCTAAAATACATTGTCTAAATTAAAATACAATCACCTATACGGTAAGGTGAAACTCTGAATTGAACTGAACAGATTTAATCGCCTTCGAATACCATTCCTTAATTCGTATTATAACTCCAGCGCTTCAATGCAGTGAAGTATAAATTCTGATTGAGTGTGAATGAAATTAGTACAATTAGTTATACTTTCATGAAATTCAGACTGAATTAACTGAGTTATCCCTGCGTAATTAAGGAATAATGTCGTAGGCGAATGCTCCTAATGAACACACAAGCTATATTCATAACTAATGTGCGTAAGGTTTTCAGCAAACAGGCAATAAGGAGAACTTCATAATTAAGATATTCGCGTGTTTATATAACAGATTGCGATCGTTGCGTTTGACGCGAATGTCGCGCAAACAGCATCGTTAGTTGATAACCTATCGTAAGTTGATAAAATTGTCATGAGGCCTTTCCTTCTTACAATGTGGGAGCTTTTACGAGGAGAATGAGCTTTATAAGTTAGTTTAGTTAGTTTAGGCTTTTATAAGTTAGTGCGTTCAACATCTTAGACTTTATTACCACTTACCAACTGGTGGCATTGTTGTTAAGCATTAATAAATATATCCTAAGTAAAAAAAACGAGGTCGAAATTTAATTTTTATCAAAAAGGGTTGGTTTTGTCTCTGGGTTATCTTAATCTTGTAAATAATTACTCTCTTTTTTTCTTATATGTTTTCTGTCTTAGTATTAATATTCTAATCTTATGTACAAAATTCTTCTGTATTTGCCTTTTTTACTCAACTCCTTAACGGCTCGACCCATTTTAATAAAAAAAAAATTGTGTGTAGTTAAACCAAAAATCACAACTGGCCACAGTAGACAAAAATAACAATATACCTATAGTTTATCCAAAATTGTATAATGTACGTTTAATATACATTGTGTCTTTATGCATGTGTTTTTGTTTCGTTTTCATTTTATATTTCTAACGCATGCTAAAATCTACTTGTCACATCTCTTGTCCGATAAGAAGTACTTGTGTACAAACCTAATATCAGTATATCTGCTGCAACAATATCTTTATAAACGTAAAGTGTACATGGATAATTTTCATCCTGTGCAGTAAATAATTATGTTTCAATATAGTTTTGTCTGCTCTACTAGCTATAGACAAGTTGAATTTCAGAGAACTGGAGAAAGTAATCCCTCAAAGAAAGAACTAGGTAAACGTAAAATTACCGGTAAATAACCGGATAAATAAGTATTCTTGTATTATATCATAATATATATCTATATAAAAACTATTGATAATTATAATTGGATCTCAAAGTTTTCTAATAATTATTGAATGGCTTAGCCGTGAAAAATCATATTCAAAATGACATGCTTGTTCGTTTTGATTCACATATTATATTGCAGAGATGATATTTCAAAGCTAGATAGCAGTATACTCAACTTTTAAAAAAACATGTATTAGTTAACCGAAATTAATCGTATTTTAATGTACTTCATCCATCCATCCATCCATCAGCCTTTGGAGGTCCACTGCTAGACATAGGCCTCCCCTAACTTGCGCCACTCTGACCGGTCCTGAGCCCTCTGAATCCAGCGGATGCCCGCTGTCTTTT
>DWPT01008448.1:0-10195 GCA_018251895.1 Agathymus mariae mariae
GTTCCCTTGTATTACATATTTCATGTTAACCATTGTTATAGTTTCTCTGTGCATAAATAGTTAAATAAATAAATAAATAAAATTTAAAAACTATATTAACTAACATTAAATATTTTATAAGGATGTAGGTATATATATGTGTATTTATTTATAATGCTATTGAAGACCATTTGTAATTTCACAATATTACTTGCGAGAGGTTCTATTAAAATCTACTCAATGTAATAAAAATTTACCTTATGGGATAGCCATAGAAAGGACATCGTAAGTTGACAGATTCTCCACTTTGAATCTTTATCGGTGGCAAAGACCGGATGTATGGGGGACCTAATTTCATAAAAAAATATTGTGAATTAATATAAAACTATTTAAATAAAGTCCAAATATAATGAAAATAATACAATAAAATCTATTATCAAGTCACCAAACCAAAGCCAACCAAGTCAAATCAAAGCAAGCTTATTATTGGAAATCAAAGGTAAGACCATACGGTAATGGTAAAAATATTGATTTGAAAGGACATCTTACCGTATACGTCCAGCCTGTTCTCATGAGTGGCAGAATGGTCACCTTCCTTGGCGGTGCAGGAATACATGCCACCATCTTCAACCCTTACTCTACTGATGTTGAGCTGCGTAACCACGGAGTTATCTGACGTCATTATTTGTCCGAGTGCATATCTGGAGAAAATGTTATATAATTAAAATTTGTTACAAGATATACAGAGTTCCATTCAACCTTTTGGCAACGCCAACATCCTCTGCTTATGAAGCGTACTGTTAACTAATGGAAGAAGAATAGTACCAGGTCTGTTGTATTGGCAGTCGCTGGGCTTTGTATTATCCGGATTAATCCGGTTGTGCATCATTGTAGTACCTCCTTACCAATTCTGACTGTGATCTAACTAGCGTAGAGGTAGCTTTTTAGTTTGATGGCTATCAATCAGTGTTCTTTTAGAATGCATTAAGAAATGTTTTAACGTATTTCGGTTGTATTGTCGGAGAACCAATTTAACCGCTCTTTTCCCGCTCTCTTCTGAAACATGCTATTACATATTAATCACGAGTAGGTTATACAAGAACTTTTAGAAATCAATAAAAAATCAAAGCGTAGTATCGTGGTTAAAGAATATTTTTTCTTACGATATCTAATCATTATTATATTCTCAATCTTAAAAGTCTTTTACCTAGGATCAGTATTACTGGATACGACAACTCCATCGCGTTCCCAAACAAACTGTGGAGGGCGATCGCCAGTCGCCGAGCACTGCATGCTGATCTGAAAGAGTGAGAAATCAAAGTTACATTTCAATGCCTTGCTTCCGGAGTCGGAGTTTTCAGTACATCTGAAAAAAGTTAACAGTTATAAGATCAGAATTTTCATAATTTACGCGACGGAAGTTGACATTTAGTCAACATAACAGTAAACAAAATTGATGACCCAATTCAGGCCGTACATCGTAAACAAACAAATTATGTTTTTTGGAAGTTACTTTGTTGGGTAAATTAAAATATATTAATAGCATAAGTAATACGTATTCTATAGGTAAGGTATATATATTCGGTAATATAGAGGTTGAATATCTTTTTATTTTTTATTTTTATATGCTTCTTAACATAATGTCTTCCGCTGTTTGTACTTCTCAGCCTTTTTTTTCTCCGTTTATTTTATGGTTTACATAAAGCAATAGTTTAACGTGTATCCAGCGACACAGCATGAATATTCAACTACTTACTACTTATTTAAAGTCAGTGTGCAGTAATCTTCTTGACTGGGGGATTGTCTATCAGCTGATGAGGATTAGGTTCTGCTTGCCCTAAACACGTACAATAATCGTTATACTCTTTTGATCATAATATACTCACATCGCCTCCAGGCGTCACAGTTCTTTCAGTGAAATGTTGTGTGATGATGACACGATTTTCTGAAAGACTTCTCTTCACAAGTTTTCTTCTGTCTAAACCTGGAACAAAGTTAATTCAGTTGTCAATTGAACATTAAGTTGATAATGAACGTGCCTGTCGTCAGGCTTCTCGTTAATGTCATCTCGAAATGTGTGCAATGAAGCAATTATAGCCTTTCAGTACGCTGATGTCAGAAACACGGTGGTGGTGCTAGCCCAGTTCACACAAAAGGTATATATATAAAGATTCCTGTTGTTATATTTAATGTTTGAGTTTAATTTAAACTTCTAAAGTGTAACTTATTTTCTTTTGTTTTATTGTAATGGAAAGTGTAAATGGTCTGCACCTATAATTATAATTAACAATAAATAAATAAACATGAATATATGTACATAGGTTTGGAATGTTACATTACATAATATTGCACACGCTAAATTGCTTCTTTTTATTACAAAATCATTCTGAATAATTGAACTCTGACATTGGTCAGGGGTTATATCATATGAAGGCTTATGTCAAGCGACGCAATCATGTGTCGATTAATTAAACTCTCATTAACCCCGACTGGCTTGTTAATTGCTGTTTAAAACTCTATTGCCCAACTCGAATATTACAGATAGGTATATTTAATCAATTACTCCTTAAATTACTAATCATGGCATTTCTCAGAAAATGGCGATGCGATATATATGTGTCATTAGTAATTCGCTCTCGTTTTGCTTCGAGAATCATTATAACAGTTGTTAGTTGTTTTTAATAGGCGTTTTACATATTTGTTATGCTTGTTTTAGAAGGATAGTTGAATGACGACACGACTAACGATTCCTGTCTGACGTTGATAACTGGAACCTATGCCGGTGGTTTAAAGTGCCTTCTCTTTGGACCGGAGGCGCTCAAGAAACTTGGTTACACATTTAATCCCGGATGCGACTCCCTGAACGCTCATCAAAGTGGTGGTTCCATTTCGAAATATCGTATATATTTTTTTTCCTGACGGTATGTCCTCTCCCATGGACATCAACAAGATCAAAGGTATCATTGATGCGTTGTCGGCCAGGAAATGAAACGAAGATAAGAAAGAATGTACATCGTATTGTAAAATTCTACGGTTCTGTTTAGCATAAACACTTCTAAGGCAGTGCAAAACTTAGGCAGTCCCATGCATCTCCAAAAAGCAAATTTATCGCCTAAGGTTTATATTATATGCGCGGTATTTAGGCGCAAATATGAAATTTTGAATGAAAATTTTACGATTTCCCCTATTATCTCCGAAAGCCCTCACGTACTCAGTGATTCTGAAAAAAAGTACTTAATTTATTATTTATTAAGTAATTTATCAATTAATCATGTTTGTCAACTGTCAAATAGTCTCGGCAGTCATTTCCCATCTCGCGCTTACGAATTCTCCAGGATCCTGCGTGAACATATCCGCCTAAATATTTATTGTAACTAATTATCCCACCGATAAAGACAGGTAATCAAAGTGCTAGTAATAAAATGGTACGGAGGTTTTCTTAAAGAAGAGGAAAATACATAGAAGACAAAGGTAACATTTCTACTACTGTCTCGAGGTTCGAAGGTAAGTTCGACAAAAAAGAAAACTAAACCCAAGTACAACAGTGACGAGTTCCTTCTAAGTGCGAAATACCTGCGATCAACGAGTGTGCGACTGTAATTGTTAACTAGTGTTACAATGCGTGTCTATTAGCAATGTGTTAGTTGTGAAATAAATGAAACAAAGACTGCGTTGCGGTAACAATACTATTAGAATTAATTTTGATGTCTAATTCAGATAAATTATAACTATATAGGAATTTCATCAAACCCTAATATTCCACATTAAACTAGATTGTCGGCAAATGTGTCTTGGGTCGGTTGATTGGAACAAGCGAAGCATTCATCGCTCGGTGCGGTCAAGCGTATGATGTGAGTAAATAGGCCATCTTATGCCTTTGTGGATACTGTTAAAAGCATTAATAATAGACTGAAAACAAATTTGAAAAATTAACTGTCTAATGAATATTACACTCGTGTGATCCAACTCCCATTGTCACTGGGCGACATAGCTAAACGTAAACACACCGGGTACTCAAAATAGGAAATCTGCTTAACATTCGATATAAATATACATGTAGATATAGATAGATATTATATATTAGATATAGATGAGCAAATATTTCTGGTCGGTAATGATATCGGTCAACTTACTTCGGCGAAAAAAACCATTTTAAAGAAAATTGCATTACTGAGAGTTTTCGATAATGTTCTCAAAGATCCATTTTTATCCAAGGTGCGCGTGCGAACTACGGCCTTCCTAGTGAAAGGGAACCAATCCCAGAAGTGCATCACGTTTGGTTTTCGTCTGCGATACTCAAGAAATGCCTTGCAAATAATTAAATTGAGATACCCATTACTCTTTAACGATTTCCAATGGCTTCGTTTAGAATGAGGTGGCCACCCACCGGGGAAATTGCAATCAGTCCCGGTGTAATTGTATTCCCGACAGATCTCCGGGGAGCGACCAATCTACGGGGACCTCGTAATGAGACCGGGCCATTTCATTTTAACTTCAGTGAATTTTATTATGAGGGTGATTCCGAACTTGATGCATGGTTGAAGTTTAAATTCAAATTATTATTTACCTAGTACTGCTGGTCAGCTAAACATACACATTACACATTATAATGAATAATGAAAATTAAAAATTATTTATTTCATAGTAATAGTTACATAACTTTGGTTACTAGCTTCCACACCAGGATTATCTGTTTTGTGGTTAAATAGATTCATCCCTCTCGTTATACATATTAGGATAATAAACTTGATAGTTTTATCAGGAGTTTTATAAATGTCAGTCACTCTATTGATATGATGTCTTTGGAGGGTCGGTTTTGGTTAAGTCGGAAACGTATTCGCGTGCGTACTTCTCTGCGCTGTAAATGTATCGACGATTATGTTTATTTTTTCCTGTACAAAATGAAAGAAGGAAATTTGGTATAGGTTTTAAGACAAAAAGAATGGCCGTGGGAAGGACTGTGTTAGAAAAATTTAGCGCATTTCAACTCCTTTTACTTAACACGTCATATCACACACTCTAGAAAAGTTTTTTACGGAGAAGCAGATTCCTATAGAGATTTTGCTTTTTATTATAAATCAATCTTCCTGTAAAAACAGTCTTTACGACACTCTCAATTGCTATATTAAAGAAATAGCCGATAGTGAAGGACAGTCGGAATGAAAAATGTTTCATTTTATCGCCGAAAAAAGCATTGTTATATTTCAGTTTCATAAAACAATTTTTTAACTCACATTAATAAAATTCCAATAACGCGTACTTAACCGAAAATATATCTACTATATTTCGGAAACTTTGCATGTATGAATTGTAATGCCACTTTAAAATATTTTTTTGTAACTGGCAAACCCTTCCTTCACGAAAGAAGTTCATGTAATGTTCACTTTTCAGTTTTTCATGGATAATTGTGTAGTGGTTTTTAAGATGACATTAGATTAGATTCGATTCCAAATTTTATCTAAGTAACTGACAAATAAAATGGTTATGAGATGCGTATGACAATAAAAATCTTTAAGATAAACGTAAAATTGCTTGATACATTTACAGTACGGATCTTTCGCGCGCAGGGATCAGACTTAACGGGCTTTTGATAATGACCTTTGATATCTGCCAGTACCGCGCGTGACTATTTATTCTTCTATCGTACAACGCCGAGAGTGTATAGGGGGTTTACTCCCATCACATCACAGCTCAATCTGCCGGCAATATAATTATCGCGGGACGGATTGCAATTTGCGATCGAATGGACACCTCGAGCCAATGAAACCAAGTTATCGGAGCCAACCGTTCAGTTCCGAGATACGCGAATATGTGGATATTGCTATCAATATTGTGGTTATAATATATACTTATGAATACTTACCGAATCACGAAATATACGTGTGGAAAATCTGCGTGATCTACAGATATTCGATCGGTGTCTCCCTCAATTACTTCACTGAAAATTTACGGATGTACGCATTGATCATGAAGACACATGGATGACGGAGATATAGTGTGACTGGAAATATGTTGGCAATTCATTAGGGGGATGTAGGGGAGGTCATTTCCCAATTCCCAACTCGCTGTTCTGACCTCTATCCAAATAATTTAACCATTTAATAACCATTTTCGAGTAATACAAAATATTAAGGTTTTTTTCTAGAATGTGCGATGTTCCACATTGAAAATTGAAAAACAAAATCACTAATGCATAAAACATGATTTTAAAGTTATTATCTCTTTGCTGAAACCTTATACTAAAATAATCAACCCATGTATATATATCGTATATGGTGATGTGGCTTTTTACCTGCTTGGTTAACTACCAAACTCCTTCGAGAATGGACCGTGAATTGTTGTTTAAAGTGTTTCGGTTGAAGTGTCGGAGAGCCAGTGATAAACAGCTCCCCTGGTTCCTTAGTGTAACGGAGGTGTTTGTGCAGAAGGCCCGCTCGTTTCTCGCGTATTAACATTTTAAAACATCATAAATACTTTTCGCTAAAATACTACTTTTAATGTTGCGCTTTCGTTCATGTCTGGACAGAGTTGTAATTTTTGGTAAAGACTGCTACTACGGCATATTCTGAGTGTTAGTGTTTAGCGGCAATGATTACGTATCATGCATTTAATATTTTCGCATATTATATAAGTATTTATCAAGTATGTTAGTTGAATTAAGTATTCCTTTGAATAAGTATGAGAGCACATTGTTGATCTACTATAACATACATACCTTGCAGATGTTTTTGTTAAGGTCGATTTTTTTTGTGGGCGTAATAAGTATCCGGATACTTTATAAAACAATAGACTCTATGCACACACACACAGGCTCTATATATTTCCCGTGAACTATATTTTTATGTGGCTAGTCGACAAAAGAGCAAACGTGCCATCTGATGGTAAATGGTCGCGGTCGCCCAGAACACCAGTATCTATAAAGGCGTTACTGATGCGTTGTCGAACCGTAAAGGCCCGTATTATTACTGGCTCCCCGACACTGCGATCGAAACTCGGATGATCATATTTCACTTTTTTAAAAGGAGGATCGTAGCTAGCCAGATGAGTAATATTAATTACAGGGATGCCTGGAAATGTTAAAACTTCCTTTGTAATTGCCATGCGTTGTTTTCAAAGATGCGCTGAAGAGTTTAAGCACCTTTTTGAAACGGTAGCAGAGGCAATGAGTGATGGAAAAATCTGGATATGTCGTTATCTACGTATATATTATAAACTGACAGGCGTTCAATTTTGTTCAATGATATATCGAAATAAATGCTGTATACGTTGAACAGAAAGCAAAGGATGACAGTTTTAACAACGTTACGTAAATGTAACAGAAAAAACTGTTGTCATTTCGGTCTTCATGATCCTGAATAAGAGATGGCAAGACAACAAAAATTTTTACGTACAGCAATATTCATAGCAAATCAATATATACAATCAATTTTAAGCGTTAATGGTTTTATTAACATTTTTTTTTAAATGCTATTCCTATTGATCTGGTCGGTGCATAGACAATGAGTCTTAAGCCACGCATACACGTAACAGGCAGTAGTAATCTGTTCCAGCTAAACACCTAAATTACCCTTGGGATAGCAATTTATGTATCGCACGCCCATCTGCACACGCTGTCGCCAAACGGCCAATGAACAGATATAATATTTGATTTTTTTATATACGGTATTAATAAAATGGAAGAATTTTCGAACAGCAAAAATGTACATATTTAAGTCTTCTGCCACCTCAGTTGCTTGTTGAATGTTGTATAATGATATAAGTGTTTCTAACGATTCTTGATTATTAAACTGAAGAGTAAATTAATTAGCGTGTTCGCCACATTATTTTTGTTTTGACAACGTGTCTCAGACACTCTTTGTATATAAAATATACACATTTGATGACTTATAATACAGATATTGATGAACGAAACAGAAAGGTGTACTTAATTGCCAGTAGAATATGTCTTTACGGAAAAGCAATGAAACAGCGTGTTATGTACCCGTTGCTACAAACGAGATAGCAGCCAACCAACTACAAATCAAAGTAGGAACTAGCAATTACTTCGTAGAAACTGCTCAAGTGTAAACACTCAGCGATATACAAAACCAATAATATTACCTATCGAAGCGTATAATTCCAATTATAGTGATTTAAAAGACTTGTATACTTGACGTATACATTTTTATGTTCTTTTAATTATTATTTTGACCTAACCACTTCGAAGGTAAATTTGTTAGTAGATCCATGAGTGTTGACGTAGTAAGGTTTGATGGTTTCATATTAGACAATATTACAATTTGCATTGGTATAGAAAGACATTGTAAGAAGAACTGCATATGTGAGAGTTCTCTATAATGTTCTAACAAGTGTGTGTAAGGATGATTATATATAAAGCCTTTACCTCTCACATAGTGAGATAAAATCCGAGTCCAGCAGTTTCGAGTTGTGATGAAGGGCCATATAGTAATAATGGAACCCTAAAACCAGGTGAAATATAGTCATATGTACTCATGATCTTTATGATCCCGGGAAGGTTTTGACCGGTCGACATTTGCCGTGACCATTAAGGAAACTTCTAACCTTCCGAAATAAGTCCATAGGGCATTTTACAAGGGGCTCAGCTCACACGAAATTTCCGTCTCATTCAACTAATCGATTTTAGTATGAAATAATGTCGGCATAATCCAAATCATTTTTTAAAGTATAGAATCAATAGAAAATGTATATGATGAAGTTCACCTAAGCAGTACCACGTGACATATAGGCACAATTATTGGATTGCTAACAACACTATGTGTTGTATAAGCCGCATGGAAAGGAGTAACGTGTCGACAATGTTTATGATCGAGGATCGAGGATATCAATAAAATATGAAATAGCCTATGGAATAATTAAAAAATTACAATAGTAAAAACTACCAATTAAGTTGTCATTAACACAATGTTGTAACATCTACCACAAATGAAACTTTAAGCACTGTTTTCAACATAAAAGTATACGAGTGGCACACTACACAAGAGCTCTCTATGCAGCACTAAATAAACAAAACCGATAAATAATCTGTCTGTGACATCGCGTATATAGCGACTATAATGTCACGGCTATCGTTATATAGACTCAAATTTTAATATGATATCAAACTTACGCAAGAAATCAATATTACAAAAATTAGTGAACAAAAAAAATATATATGAAGGTTTTATAAAAGGTACAATTTAAACTGGTAATACTGGTATCATGCATTTAGTATGACTTAACTTTCGAGTAGTTTTTGAACAACTATTAAGCATAAATTATACTTTCCGTTGAAAAAGATACACATAAAATAAGAACTGGATGGGAGCTTTATTGGACAAACTCCAGGGACTAACAATCGTACTAGTAAGTAATAAAAACTTGAGTAACCGTTAAATGTGTCTTCATTTCCACTGATTCGTCCTGGTGAATTATAAGTATGGTGTATTTATACTGAAGTAGCTAGTAATGTTAAAATTTTATATGACTTATAATATTTTGTGCTAGTACAAAACGCTACTATTAAAATTGAATGCGCACAAATAAATAAAAAATACGTTGGCATAAAAAACCGTATTCAAAATAGATTTCGAATTTGCTTACTAACACACGATAAACCAATAACGTATTAATGATATACTACCTCTTAACGCGAGTGGGCACTTGACATGAGCGCCCTCTGTGCAGCGGTAAATAAACAATGGCGATAAATAATCTGTCGCTGACACCGCGTATAAGGCGGCCTTTACGTCACAGCTAATAGGCGGAAATCACACCGTAACTTATTTTTATAGTACCATTCGTGTCTAAGATCTAATAAATTATATTTCTGTAATGATAAATGTAACAAAAAGTTGCTGTAAATATATTATATTGCACGTGGCTTCGGCAAACTTGATTTTTGTCTAAATAATGGTAATCGCACCCGAAATAATCATTACAAATTTTTTATCAGGTGTTTTATAAAGTTATCCTGATTTATACACTCTAATCTTTTTTGTAAATTATTCTATTATATTGCGATCATAATAAATGTACTTACTACACGAATACATGTAATTTTTGTCATGTATATGAAACTGTTTTCATAATTCAGTGTACTCAAGTAAGTTTCAATATACTCGTATTGTTCTTTTAATTAATTTCTTGGTGTTATTTATAAATAATCCGAAGAAGATAGATTATTTATACTTCTGTTCTGTGAGGTTATAGGATATTT
>DWPT01008449.1:0-10195 GCA_018251895.1 Agathymus mariae mariae
AAAAAGCTAGAAACCTAACCGACTGGTAATCAATTTTAGGCATTAAAATTGTATTTAAAAAAAGTGTAAAATTTCATCCTTATTTGAGTCAAAGCAAGCGACGAGGCTTTGGCACTAGTTCCCCGTTAGAAGTAGCTGGGCTGTTAATAGTACCACACAGTTTATTACCGATGGTACTCACGCATTGTGTTAAGAATCTTTATATCCCTGTTTAGCTACCATCTTCCTTCTAAAATCAAATTTGAATTGCTTTTAACAAATTTCGGATGCAACATCCGAGAATTAGTAAAATAATACTACTTTAAAAATATATGAATTTATTCACCTCGGAGCGTGCCTCGCACGCATCATATGTGGCGGTACCTCCCGCCGTTCCACATCATCCGAGTTGAGCTGCAATCCGGCCACCAGTTGCATGATCTCGCGCTCCTTTTTTAGTTCTTCACGACCTGACTCCACCTGGAAACCATTAGACAACTTCATTTTATTACATATAATGTAATTTTTTAAACAAACTAAAAAAGCTGACTAGTCAGCTGCTGGAAAATGTTGATCATCGTTATAATAAAGGAACGTAATTATATATTATTTTATTTTTATATAATTTATATAAATTATAAACGTTATAGTAAAATAATCTTCGGCGGTCACTCACATCGACTGACAGAACTTTATGACGCGCTGCCTAAGACGGTTGGTATGTGACGTGACAGAGGTATCGAGTAGTTATACTATAACTATATCGCTACTAGCAAGTCATAACTTTGCTCGTGTCGATATACTAAAGATAACTCAACAAGTCTAATAAAGTTGTTGTAACAAAAATTTCTTAAACTTTTACCCGAAGAAATTGTATTCAAGGAATAGGTACCTCATGTGATCGATGTTGGATCTTACATATTATATATACACACCTATACATATTTCAACGGTCATACAACAGTATTGACCAGTATTGACGTCGTTGAGAGAAGAATTTATAAAAATACACTCGCCTTGGCTATTGAGAGAAGTCACATCGAACTTTCGAATTTTTCCGGTAAGAAATTTACATACAACCTGTTAAAACTATTAGAACCCATTGCATAAAGGTTTATTTCTGAAGATTCCTAAATACATTTCAAAGTTTTAAACTTATACAAGGATTTCCGAAAAACCTATAAACTAATGTCACGAAAGTTTTTTTCGAGGTTTCGAAGTTCTGTAAAATCGTTAAATCCGTATCTAATTTTATGCCTAGTCTAATTCTACGGAGATACATGTAAATACATCAAATTTTTCAAATTATGCGGGTATACAAATTTTCATAAATCGTTTTATCTCGAATCAGACCTTAACACACACACACACGACAAAATACCAATGCAACCGGCAATCATAAAACATAAATTGGAATTGCAATATCGCTTTAGGAGAGTATCACGTAACTCGTTACGCAAGGAACGGTGCGAGAGTACCGCGCGACATGGACGATAACACGGGTACGGTATTGCTTCCTTGTGAACGAACGTGCCAACGTGTCCATAGGGTGAAGGGGTACCTACACGGTGCAGCGCTAGTTTTGTTAACTTTCTTCGCAATTCGTAATTACCGGAATTACGAATTACAGAATAAGTATGTCAACCTGATTTTTGCAAAATTTAAATTAATATTGTTTGTTACATATTCTAGATCCGTTTAACGTTAAATTTGATCAAAATGAATACAGTGATAATATGTATATAATTAGCGGTAGGCTGACTACCCGGAAGAGCCGGCTAGTCGGCGTATTTTGTCCCAGCAGGTTCGTTTTAATCATTAATATTTCTGCAACGCTTAAAAAATGGTTATTGTAATGAAGTCGTGACCTTTATGGATAAATTTTTATATTAGAATCAGCCTAACAGTTTATTATTGTTTGTTAATCTAGTACTAGTACCTCTTCCTTTAGCAACCGATAAATGAAACAAAACAACCAACAATAAATTCGAAAAGTTCTAAAAGACCAAATTAATTTAACCTAATATTTTATAGAATCACACTTTCGGTTTTTTAAATTAACTTAAACTTAACTGAAAATCAATTATTTAATGTAGATAAATACCTAATTATTACTTTGAGAATTTACGTTTTATATCAAAGAATGAATAAAGTATTGTAAAGTAAGCGCCTCATTCTTGTGTACCTAAAAGTTATCTGGTGACGACATTTGAACTATGATACGGGTATTTACGACATGCAATATTTCAACCTTCCCGTATGACTCGTGGTCGCACTTGTGGTAATGTGGAATAAATGACGCGGTAATCAAGCAACTAATCCGTTATTTTGTAGTGTTTTTTCTTTGTCTACTTTTGTCATTTTTTTTTTATAAATACAAAAATAGAATTTAAATACAAAAATATTTTGTAAATAATTATTTGAAAAATATTTTATTAAAAAAAGAACTTATCCATTGTATGCATTTAAACTCAAATGTTTTTTAAATATATTGTATAACAGATATTTTCTTTTTTACATACTTTTATTTAATGTTAGACTCGGATATAAGTTGAGATAAGTAATAAAAAATAGGATTATGAAAACACAAAATGATATACAAAGTTAAACGAAACAAAACATAGAAACTTAACGTTATCGTTAAGGTACATAAAAACGCAATGGAAAGTGTAAATGAATGAATCACGATTCACGATGTAAAGTAACCGCCTGTGCACTGCGCTTCGCGTCATCGTAGTGGACGCGTCATACAACGAGTGAAGATGCACTCTTGATTTTCTATTCAGCTCATAAAATATACTGGCGACTGTTTTAACTTGGAAGCACTTCGTGGTTCAATATGCAGTTCAATAAGTATTTGGGTGCAATAAATAAATTTAATTAAAATGAATATTATTTCCAATCCAACTGCTCTGTTTTAAAAGTAACATTTCCCTGGACTTCCAATAATATGACGATCATGATACGATGCGTTGTCAGAAATGGATAACGCAACTGTGTTAATTATATTATTATGTTTAACAATATCATGATGACCCAACATTGTTGACAAATTCTTGAAATTTAATGACATTTTCAAAAGAGAACTGAATTTAACAAAAAAGTTATTTAGTACTTCATTTTATAATAATTTTAGAATAAAAGTAACTTAATTTACTCCTTATTACATCAGTTACCTGCTAGTAAAAGTTCCATCAAAATTGGGCCAGCAGTTTCAGAGATTAGCCGGAACAAACAGACAGACAGACAAACAAAATTGTAAAAAATGTTAGTTTGGTATATGTACCGTGTACCGTATATACATTCACATGTATGTAGTAAAAAGCGGTCATTTTAATATAACAAACAGACACTCCAATTTTATTTATTAGTATAGATATTGTCGATTAGTCGATCAGTCCGCGTCCGGTAGAAAAGCATACACCCTCGACACAATGCAGGAATTAATGAAAAGGCTAGTAAGTTTGTTTAATTCAATTGCAAATATTACAGACTTTCACACACAGATGCATCTCTTATTTTATCCGCTTCCAGTAAAATTTCCTTCCTTTCTCAGTCGATGCCCATGATGTTTGAGGTACGACTGGGTGTTCATTAATCAACCAATAAGGACAATGAGTTTGGTATATTTAAATTAACAAACTTCAAGTATCACACATAACGATGAATCCTTACCACTTGTATGATAAATTCTCTGCAATGCTCGCGACTTACGCAACTTACGCAAAATGTAATTCTGCGTACAATCGCTAATTGTCAGAATTTCTCTCTCAAGCTTTCCGTTTCCCATTCATCGGTGGTACTTGACCACATTCTTGGATAAAGGTACCAACACAATACACCGAAGTGACGTCATACCGCAAGAGTTTACGTTATTGAAAAACTTCTCAACAATAACGAACATTCATAAAAAAACCGATCTTATATTTCTGGCTTCTATTAAGTATGAGTATATATGTAAATAGCATAGAGAATAATATTTTACATCCACAAAAGAAAAAAAGTAGAAATAAAACATAGACTGAATTTCAAAATTTGAAAATATGACAGACTGCAAATTAATAAGAAATTCGTTCGTGTTTGACTCAAATGCAGACGCGTATCAGACATATTGATGTAATTTTTTTGAGATCACTATATTCATGCGATTCGGCCGAACACCATTTCACATGAATATGTTTAAACCTTACGTATTTATACTGAGGCGATTAGAAATTGGAATTGAACACATGTGAGAAAAAATGAAGCTATGCAATAAACTATACTAATGCTTGGGATGGAAAATTGATTGCCGTATGTTAAGTAAGGCCCATTAGCTGTTCAAATGACGTCACCAAATCCATTAGATATGCTTATTGAAGGGATACGAATTGAGTTATTAGTTTATTAAGTGAAAACTGTATTATAGCTGTAATTATGCTACAGGTCCAATGATAATAATTTATCAGTGTTACGTTTCTTATTCCGGCCTTGTCTATTGGTATATTTAGTTCTTCCTCTGTTCTTCTTTACTCGCTGTTTCGCTTACCACTTTGTGATTATAAATTGGTCCCAGCTACAGCGAGAATTTTCGACGTTAGTTTAAACCACAAAAACAACTAATAACATTATTTCAATTAAACACCTATTTACAATACAACGAGTGATAACTGCTTAACGAATAATAATCGCCCATCAACGTTGAAGGTTAAACAAACTTTTGTTTTGGAATATCTATTCGTAGTTTATTAAAAAAGGTCAATGTTGGTCCAAGAGAAACTACTTTAGTACACAAACGCTACATGAACATAACGATGGGTAACATACCAGGCCGCGGCTGGAGAGGGTGACGTCAGTTACACCAGACATTAGTGCCCTACTAATTCACTGCTGCAAACAAAACCATACATTGCATGTTGAAATAGGTTGCATTTATGAGATATCCCACACACTCATTGAAAACAGTCCTAAACGAGTCCAGTACCAATGTAATTTCACAACCATCCATCGTGAAGTAGGCGTCATTGTTGAGAGGTTCGTGTAAATTCAGTAGGCACCGTATATCACGGAATAATTTGATATCTAAAAATTAAAGCTCTTGCCATTATTATGTCACTATCTGTTATTGTTATTTTTCATTTAATATTTGACCGCTGGATTCATTCGCAATGTACGAATGCAATATGTTAGGGGTGACCATTAACTATACCTGATATTAATTATACTTGCAATTAATAACTTCATATTACTTGTACATATTCCACTCTGTTTTTTATTTTTATTCAATTTCATCAAGTTACATGACATGTTGAAGTTCAATAAAAGTCCCATATAGTAATTACAAGTAGCCATAAAATATAGAGTAGCCAAGTAACATATAGAGAATTATATAATTTATTTACTCTTTTTTAACTCGTAACTAACATTCATAGATTCAATGCGCTTAAACTGAACTTTGAACCTGAACAAATTAAGTATAATTAAATATAATAGTGATGATTCTCCCACGCGGGAGAATTCTGGAAAAAATCTATAAAAACGTATTACACCATGTCAAAGCGACAAAAAGACGCGAAAAGAAAAATTACTCTCATACAAATGACCAAATCACTAGAAACCACAGCACAGTGATACTTAGTAGTAATTTAAAACTATGAAAAATCTTCATAAGAAAATTCATCTTATGCGCCACAATAGGTATTTTATAAACATTATTAGGTTATTTATGTGCAGAAGGTAATTTTATGTAAAAAACGCGGCGAAACAAGAACGATATATGTAAAGATTATCGCTAGCTAGCAGTTTTATGTTCATTAATTTTAATAGCTGAATGAAATTTAAAAAAAAATGGAAAAGATGAAAACCTCACAAAAGACATAGTTTTTATTTGACTATTATATCAAAAAAAATGTAGTTCCTGAAAATAGAACTGATCCTGAAATAGAACTATAAGAATAAAGAACATGACATACTTTAATGGTTAAACGAATTTGGCTGAATCTTTATGTCAAGTCCAAAGCAGAAGTGCTATTCGATATGATTAAATGTATCAAGGAATATTTTAAGGTTATTCTAGAAAACTAAAAATATAAAGTCGTATGCTAATTGTGTTGCCTCTAAAAACTGTAAAATATAGGGGTATTACTGATAGACCGGCACGTCAGCGATGCTATAATGGGTTAAATTTTCATTTGATTGAACATAAACGCATATTATCGCGAACATTATATTTTTAACTGTAAGGGAGAATTACGATTTTTGTTTTTTTATATCGATATTTTGACCCAAAATATGGATCATGTTCATGGCGAGACTGCGATGGTGAGGAAACTCTTGACAATTGATAATCCATCCATCTAATGGATCACCGATGTAATTGTGTAAGATATAAATATATGATAAATCACCATGTTGCTATGATTAACAACAGAGACAACTGGTTATTGACACTGATATGCAAAGATTTATTTCTCAACACCAACCAACAATCAATAAAGATGTATGTCACACGCGTCATATGATAGTGTTGTACTGTACAACGTACGTCTCACTTTCTACGAGGTGCTATGTGAGCCGGATCGATTTGAGTCGACTGCGGGTATCATCACCTCGAGTGTGAGTTTTCGCAAGGATCTAGCGCCCTTTTTCCCTGAGGGGGGTCGCGTCCGATGGTGGTTTATGGCCAAAACAAACGTCGGGTGGTGTTTAGTGGGTAGGCAGGCCCTAGGTTTATCGGAAGTCCCACATAACCAGCGCCGGGTGCGCTGGTATGCATGAGCATTCACCGTCCCCCTCCCGCGCATCTCCGAAGGGTAGCGCGATTCCATTTGACTGGGCGCAAAAAAAGTTTCAACTATCAATATGTATGGAATTATTGTCAGCGCCTCTAGTGGATGGTTAAGACAACTAACACTAGGAATGTTAAGTTTCAAAATATCGTTTACGCCAACTTTTTAATTAACCTTCAATGTAACTTAACGTTCGAGTAACAGTATTTTAAGTGCGCGAGTATAAATTGCTATTTTGTAGTTAACTATTGAAAACATACGCAAACGTAGTTTTAGAGTTACTCGCTTGATGTTTGAGAAGGGAAACGAATTTTAGTTAATAGTTTATTTGATCCTATTAAGTGAAAATTGATTAAATAATATGTGGCATGGAGCAGCACGTAATAACTTTGTTTGGAAGATGTTGGCGGCAGCCGAAGCCAAAGATATTCGCGACCATCAGCAAAAACTTTTAAAGTAATATACGAGATAAGTGAAATAGAATTTAGAAATAAATATCGCCTGAGAAATAAAAACTAAGTTTCTAATTCCATTAGCTCACCAACATTTTGATTTGTGTATTGCTCGTTTACATAACTAATTTTCTTTGATATTACACAAAAATTTAAGTTTAATGTCGCGCCAAACGAATGCAATGACAATAACAATAAACTTCAAATACTTAAGTTTCACATGAGTCCCGGTGTTGGCTTAGAAATAGTGAACTTTTAAAATAGGTTGACTCATAGGGGGCGACACTTGATCTCTGGCTCAAGTTGGCACGTAAGGAACACAATTATACTAGTATAGAAATGAGCAAACGAATAACTTTTTCATTATTGTTTATGGAAAGTATGAGTATCTCGATTAACGCGTTAGTTGCGTTTCGCTGTTTTATGTTTGAAACTCACACTCGAGCTACGAGCTACTCGAGCTAACGTGGTGTTATTACGCGTAGGCGAATACGATATGCCCCGAGTAATGCTTGCGTAGATTTTACAAATTTAAATTTGTTTAATATAATGGTTAAATATTTTTATTCGTTGTATTAAATTATTATGGTATTAAAATACAAAATTAAACTGAAAGATAAAACCAAAGAGCAGGAAGCTTTCTCGCTCAGCGTATAAGCATCGCTGTACTTGTACCGTATATTAATTTCAATAAAATATTTTATTCTAATTAAACTTTGTTTTTGGCATTTCTAAGTTGCAATTATTGTAAATGCACATGCACAACAAAACAGAAAAAATTATGTGATTTTAGTGGTAAAATCTGAAATTTGGCAATACTTTGTAATAACCAACTGTGAAATGTTTAAACATAATGGCATATTTAATTTTCACTATAAGCTTCCTATCAGATTAGAGCCCCAACATGAAAACAATAGTACTTAACGTTAAAACCAAAATACTTTTAATAAACTACAAGTTAGCAACGAATAACATTTTCTTTAGTTATACCAGATCGTACAAAACATGTTTTTTTAATTAATAAATGGCATTAATTAGTAAATGGTATCACATAAACATTCTTAGATGTTAGGTAGCTATGATCCTGATTATATTAAAATGTGATTATATTATAATTACGATTATATTATAATATATCGAAGTAAGCGGATCATTATATCATTAAACCAATCACTCATCAAATAATTACACAGCAGTTAGTTGGATGGTTATAATAACAATATAAAACATTTAAGTTTAAGTTAAAATTTTGTGTCACGATAAATGTAAAAATATATTCATTTATTCTTTACATTTATATAGGTATTTAATTTCTGAATAAGATTTTAAAATCTAGATACATTGCTGGTATTGGTTTCATAATAAGATCTACAAACATACTACTTTTACTTACTCGCGCCACAGCCAACATGATGCATTATGGAATAACTCGATTATGTTTTGGATAGAAGTACGACCATACCGAACAGTGACAATAAATGTATCAATTATCGATGTTTATTGATTGATTAATAAAAACATTTCAGACATTTTTAGTTCGCTACTGTACCTGCGCCTCTGCAGGCCAAGGGATAAAGGCGACATTTCACCAGCGCCGTCCTACATTCCTCTCTTTTAATTAGAAGACCTGATAAGCGTTAGCAATTGTTAGTAATGAATGATACACCGGAACGGATATCACTAATATCGATACCGCTACAAAAATATTAAATACAGTTCAGTAATGACGTTTGTAGGCCACTCTGTCCATTCACGTCCACGTCGATCGACAGTGCGCCCGTTCAAGGTTACCGCTTTCACATAACCAGCTGTCTACAGCCTAACTTAACCAGCCCTCGTTTCCTGTCGACTCTTCTTTGTTTGATTTGCATTTAAAATATCATACATTTTATACAATTTTTCTTTTGCGGGTTTCAGAATATTTTAATTAAAATTTAAAGATTTAAATTTAACCTTTTTTATTGTAAGGATTTACGATCAGATAATCGAGTTTTCAGATATTATTTTTATTTACTTGAGTGAAGAATTTGAAGAAGTGTTTATTAATTTTATATATTTTTTAACAGTGCAATTTTTTCTTCTCTTGTAAAATTTCGGGCCACGAGAAAGTAAAATACATAAAAAAGTTGTCTAGCAAGTTTCTCCCGCCAAAACGGAGATCATTGACATACGATAGAACCCGGTCAATTTTGCGCAAGGAAACCTGATACAGAAGATTATATGTGTATATATATATATATATATTCTTATAAGCTGGCTTAGAATTCGTATCATTTTAACTCAGCTAATCATAGTATCATAAAATAAGTGACATTTTTTTAACGTCTCTCTCACTCTTTACAAAACCACTTGTTCTTGAAGAAGGAATTCACAATAAAGAGATACTTCTCCAAACGGGATTGACGGGCTCGCCTAATAATAAAATTTCGCAAAGTCGGCACAACGTAAAGTTATAGTTACGTAATGAATATTCTATAAGAGTGATTTATATTATCTTACTATAAATTTAACCGTTGAGTTGACCACTTATCTCACCACTTGAGCAGGTCTCTTCAGTGTTAGAAGAGAGCTATATTAAGCAGTAAAGCGCCGATGGATTGTCTTTTTTTATGTTAAGGTAGAAAAGAAAGTACTGGCTCTCAAGCCCCAGCCGTAACTAGCCAGCCGTAGACTTGAGCAGAGGAGGGTAGTAGTTAGCCAGGCGAGCTTCACGGTAAGATAATAATACCAATAATAATATCAACGACTTAATAATAATATTGATAACTAATAAACTGCCCTCGCTTCGCTTCGGAAAAACTTACTTAAAAAACGTCCTACGCCAAGAAATATTACCTACATTATTTATAGTTTATATATATATGCATTATAGTTTATTTGTATATATATATTTATTAATTTATAACCTTTTTATTAATGGACAGATTGCAATGAGACAAACTTTAAGTATTAAGTGATGCTTACTGCAATACATTAGTGATAACCAGAACGAAATAG
>DWPT01008450.1:0-10195 GCA_018251895.1 Agathymus mariae mariae
ATAACAAGCTCCAAAAAACCATTACAGAGTAAATTTAGTATGCTTAGCAACCTCTCTGGGATGGTAAGCTACTCTGTACGTGGGACCTTGTACAGCGGCAGTGCGCGAAGTATCGCCGACGGATGTTACTGTTGCACTGCGATCCCTGTGGCCCGCTTTACAAGGGCCACGAGGGGCTCTTCATCAAATTTATGTTTAGCCTCTTAAATTTGGGTTCCCTTGGTTGTTGATGTCATAGACACACGCTTGCTAAGACCTCACATACAACCAAATTCTTATCTCCGTATCAATTTGTGTATACATTTTGATTATACGTGGCATATTTCTAACTTGTATTAAAGGCCATACACAAATTAGGAAATAAATGTTAGTGTGGGGATTCTGTTTAGAGTCTTTTAAACAAAGTTTTGACTTCTTTTTTTGACTATTGCAATAAATGGTTAAGTTTTTAATTTATATCCCTAAAATAGCAAACTTATAAATATTATTGTTGGAAATTTTTTAAATATTAAATATTCAAAATGGCCTAACAAAATCAATATTACGTATTTCAAATTAGAATACTGTTTGTCAACGTAAGGCATAGGTTTTCTAAAGTGAGAAAGAATTACCTACAAGTTAGGAACATTCCCATCTTTCCAAAAAATAGATTTTACCCTACAGTGCAATTTGAAAAAACTTATACACACCCACAAACAGGAGGTTTGAGACAGATTTCTTAGATACATATCCCTACATTTAGCATGGAAGCCATCAGTAAAAACGTCTTCTTGGTTAAGTCTGCACTACAGCTTATATGCAATTGGACATATATTCATCGCCACTTTTCATCAGGTGGGCTTGTGATCAAGCATTAACTTATTCTATGTATGTATATAAACAACATTTTAACTATGACCAATGTACACAATTGTTGTACGCTATCTATCACCTTCGCATTGTACCACGGCAACTCGAAGCTGGACATAAAATATCTTCTATCATATTACGCTTAATAACATCAATAATGCCTTCTGAAATCTGAATTGGAGCAGCGTCTTGTAGTACCCTCCAGATCTCTACCGTAGTGGAGAGAGATCGCCGAACGTTGGATTACCTAACAATTCGAGCAATATTAACTGACATTATTATAAAAACTTAATAAACTATTCCTTTCTTGAATGTTTATACAATTGTCACGAAATTGTCAATATAATTCGTGATTTATTTCAATAATACATAAACATTATTTGTATGCATGACAAGTTGACATAGTTTGTTCCTTATTGCAGCCTACAGTATCTATCGTATGATTTCTCATAACATTGAAATTCCATATTATTTCCTAAAACTATAAAAATCGAAAATAAAAGTGTGCGTCGGCCGGGAATCGAACGAGGATCGACTGCTTGGAAGGCAACTATGCTGACCATTACACCACCGACGCTATATGATAATAATTTCAAATTACAAGTTAATAATATTCTTACGAGTATTTTTATTTAACAGAGTACTCTGTAAGATTACACATTGTCTTGAGACATGAAAGGGCACGATTTGTTAAGTGATAACACAAGTTAACAACACTTCAAGGTTGGTAGGAAGCTGGCAAATCGATATTAGAAATTAATTATTACTGACTGCGGTCAGAGATAACTTTTAGGAAAAGAAAACCTGATGGTAAGTAGTCACCGTCGCCCATGGACGTTAATAAGACTAAAGGCATTGCTGTTGTATTGTCGGTGAATAAATAAGAAGAAAGGTAAAAAAGAAAGAAAGTAACGAAATCCGCTGTAACATCTCAAAGGTACGTTAAGTATGTCAATTCGCACTCAGCAAGCGTGGTAAACTAAGTACATCAACCTTCGAACAATGTGAGGAGAGCCGATCCCAGCAACTGAACAGGACTTGTGAAGATTGAGTATTGGCTATTTCATCGGCATAAGAACATCCGACAATTCATTGGCGAACTGTTTAGGAGTATTGTGTTTGATCATACCCTATGTTCTAGGCATCCTAAATTATCAGTAGACACAAGTAAAAAAAAAAAAAAGTCTTCGTCGCTAATGCATTGAAGAGAAATAGGGAAATAAATAAACCGTATCAACTTATGTTAAGTAATCGCTTTTGGAAATTTGTGACACCAGACATGCCAATGAGTTGTCGAAAAGGCAGCCATGGATGCACGCGTTGATACTATAGCATCTTGAGAGGTTGGCTTAGACTCAAACATGAATAGAGTTCCTTGCACTCCTACTAAGGTCTAGCACATCAAAATTAAAGATCATTGGGTTATAGTTTCCCGATACCACACAACCAAGAAAAAGTCGAATAAAAGAGAGAAGTCGAATATCTGGGACATGTCTTACGACACGAGCGCTACCAACTAACTGCTCCATCTTAATCAAAAATCATCAAATAGCGAGCTACTGATGCGCTGGAAGGAGAAAAAAATGCTGGTTGAATAACATCCGAGAATGAACGAATATCGCCAGCGTCGAACATCTACTTCGCTTGCGCATGATTCAGAGAAGTTCTTAAAGTTGACGGCCAACCTCCAGTAGTGGAGAGGCACAAAAAGAAGAAGAATACACAACCAGGTGTTTTGGCTTCGTGTCCGACATCTTTCTATTAATTGTCTTTGTATGGGTACTGGTAACTTGTAAGACAAGTTTGAAAATCCTAACTCAGGCATCAGGCTCTCACTAAACATTAAGTATTTTTTTAAATATTAGTTTGAATATTGATTTGTCACTAAATCCTAGCTTAAGACTTGTTATAAGAACAAGTCAACGTTTCATTCATCGTCATTTCGTCATTCACAAACAATTAGAACTCGAGAAACATAAATTTAATCAAGAAATTCTCACTAATTTGAATTCTTTCCAGAATTGCGAAGTTGTATAATTGAGCCGTGATACTAAACTAATTAATCAAGCCAAATTTCCATTGTTACTTTTCAATGCAAACTTTAATGAAATTTTTTATTGTCGACCTTTTTATTATTCCTTGATAGTTAATATTATAAATTCTAAGCATTTACAGCCCCAGTCAGCCGGAGTCAGAAGTATGATGAGTGCAACAACGAAGTATTTATTGGCTCTGGAATCTTTCGGAGGCTACTGGATGTAATACTTATTAATTATAATCAATAATTAATTTGATGGAAATTCAAATACATTATTGTTTTTATCTCAATATATTTCTAATATATGAATGGATTCCTACTAAGTATAATAAGTTCATATCATATTATATTATTTTGGCTAAAAACCAAGTATTTTTTCATTATTATCACTGACTTCAGAAATAAATTCCTGAATTCTAACGATGCATTGAAACTGTTACTTAACCTTAACTGATTTGGTACAGAAACAGTTCAGTAATTTTGTAAATGTTTAACAAAGAAGCGACTACAATATTTGACTGGTTTTGCGACTGAATATTTAATATTTCATAGTCCGTCTCTCTACACGTGAGATAGGCTCTGTACTTTTATCTGAAGCTGGCCAAACATAGCTGTTCGTTTGCATTGCTATGGCGGATGGCGCATGGCTCCGCCATTCAGCTCGGCTTGTGAATAGACGCCGCTTTTGGCAGCCTTGTTAACACCCGGAATTAGGTCGAACGTTGTTTAGAATGATGTGCACTGGTTTTCGTATAAAATAGCTACCAGCTACTGATCTGAAACCAGCGAATTAATGAATTAATAAGTGAATCTATACACATAATAAAATTCTAACTGATTGCTTTCCGTAAATGAAGAATATTTGAGAAAAAACTGTTATTACGGTCCATTATTAACGCAATAGAACCCAAAACAATAGTTGTTACAATTGTTGTCTGTGCGTTTGTGCGCTATAATCTCAGAAACGGCTTCACCGATCTCATTATAGTTTTCACTAATGTATTAAGCTGTAAGTATTACTTATTATTTAAAGTTCGCTGCAATGCATTGTCTACAAATAAAAAAGTTATAAATTAATATATGTATTGCGAATTAATAGATTAAGAAAAATTCAGTCCTAAAACAATGCAAGTGCTATTTCTAAGCTTAAGGCATACTTTTCCTAAAACGAAGTGAGGGCGGTTTACTTATAAATAAATAAAGTCATGATATCATCGTATTGTTAAGTATATTTATGGTATTATTAGAACCGAAGCATATGTAGATATTATTAGAACGTAAATAAGATGCAGAGGGTGCTCGGTAGCTGGTCATCTGCAATACCAGTGGCATCACAGACATGTTCGCAACCCACAATTTTTTCTAAACTCTCTTATACTGCAACCCAAACTCAAATTTAAGCAACTTAATGCATAAGGACCGTTGGATAAAGATGAGCGCTAGAAGGACCAGCGAGCTACAAAATTAGTAAGTAGTATAATGGCACGTCATTTCTCGGTTGCCGGGCTGCTCCATGAGCATGGGGGGTTAAGTTGGGCGCAGGGAAAGAAGGTACCCCATTGCACCCCGAATTTATTTTGAATACTTAGTGTTCCTTCAACTTTCAAGTTGAAATCATACTCAAATGGGCATTCAGTATCGAATACTATGATACCGGATATCCAGGAATAAATTTTTTTACCATTGAAATATTTTACACTGAGAATTTTTGTATTGGTTTCTCTAACCCATGTGTCTTACAATTTTATTTTCTATTTTTATCATTAGTTGCCCGCATCTATTTGTTTTGTATCGCACTACTATATATAATTAATGACGGTATATTCCACCTGTATAAAACGTTTAAATTTAAAAAATGCAAGATATTTTCGTTTTAAGTCCAACAAAACGGGTATGCAGAAAACAAAATATATTGCTAAGTCTATATTTACAAGCTTATATACAATTCATCGATTAGAAAAGAGTGTGTCGGCTGGGAATCGAACCGGGATCAACTGCTTGGAAGGCAACTATGCTGACCATTACACCACCAACGCTTACTACGCAATGTAGTAAAATATTATATTGTTATATTACAATTGTTTAAAAATACAATAATAATGTTCAATATATATATTCTATTAATTTATTAAACGCTTTTCTATAACTTCAGGTTTATATGACATGCTACAATTGCGTTTACATCAGAGTACTTGTACTTTATAAACAAGAAAACACTTAGCTTAAAAATATAAATATCATATGCCATAAAAATGAATAATAAATGAAAGAATTAAAAAATAAAAATTAACGACTACCAATTAAACCAAGTAATTAAAGCTACATCTCCTGTGTACCATTTGTATATTTTACATACTGCTCAGAAGGTACAGTAATCAATTTTCTTTCAATGTTGTTTGGATTGATTTCGTTACGTACCTCAATAGATAATGCATTAACAAAGCGAGAAACCAATGTCGTCCTCTGGCCATATCTATTGTTCGCGCGCGGCTCGCACAGTCGGCGGCGAGCGACGGCCTGCGGATATACAGGTGTTTCATTACCATCATTATGCCAAAATGTATTATTAAAAAAGTTTTATTTTAGTATCATAACGTTGTATTCGGTGTTTATTGGTAGTATACTACAATGCTTAATAATTTCACTGTCATCATTAAATGATAGTTGTTGTATGTATAACATGTGTAAATGTATAACAATATTTTCTAATGTAAAAATATAAAAATCATCTCACATATAACAACGCGGACCATTCGTCTATAGGACTGTCAGTCTACAACACAAGACAACAGTTACAAATGCTTCTAGTTAATTACAGTGGAATGTTATCTGGCTAATTCTCTCGCGTTGATAATAAAAATTAGATCAAAATATAAACAAGAGTTTGCTTCACTCGTTCTATCTCGAGTGGAACTTGTATTAAATAAATAATAAAAATTCAATGGTACCAAGTAAATATCATTACAAAAAAACAGAGTTCAGTTTGACAAGGTTCTCTTCTTGGTTCCATTTCTTATTTTTCACCCTAAGGAGTGGATTTTAATTTAAACTTAAGTAGGAAAAAAGATTAAATATACTCTCGTGAAACTAAATGAAATTTTTACAAATCGTTTACTTTTTAATTATTGTTGTAAGGTAAGTTACATAAAAAAATACCAACGATTTGAAAACCTAGTCAGTTTTAACCAACTTCAAAAAAGGAAAAAGTTCTTAATATGTTTGTATGTTTTTTATGACTCCGTGATTTATAAAATTTTAAGGAATAATGCCACCCCTAAGTGTGGATTGAAGTAGCTTTTCTGGTTAACATATTGGTTAAAAGTAGGATCAGATTCCAGATCACCTCGCCAAAAGATAACCTGAATGGCTATATACACTGGGGTCAAATCTGTTCTTACTTTGGTTTATAACCTCAGTGCACTTACTTTCATGAGTATACCGTTTCTTGGAGTTCTCTTTTTTGCGTCATCACGTAACTATAATGTTTCGTCAGTGTGATGCAGAAACGAAACCCTCATTTCATTACAACTGACCAATTTATAGGAATTGGGCATTTTTTGTTGTCAAGGGGGAAATCTTCAAAGGTACGTGTGAGTGATGCCGGGTATGTAGGATTCTTACCACACTAAAGCCAGCCCGTTGACCTTCCTCAGCGCTAAGTAGAGGACTCCGGGATCTCCATAGGAACGCAACCGGAGTCCTCTGAACACGGTACTGGAATTAGGCCTAGCGCACTTTCTTCCGTTCAGATTATTTGCGTCTCTTATAAGGAAACAATTCAGTACAGTGTTTCGCGCATTTCTAGACTAAAACCTGATTATGCTGGAAAGGGCTTGGAATCGTACCATCTTAAAGAAGACAAAATAAAAACTGGAACAACGAGAGATTAGCGTAGCGAGCACCTTGTTCTGATGAAAGCGTTTCGGAGAGATTAAGAACTAAATCTTGTGAAGACTTAAAACAAACAGAATGGCGCAGTCGTGGAGCCAAGCGGACGTCAAACATGATCAAAATGAATGTATTATAAAAAAAATATGGAAACTATTACTAAGGTTTAAAAATACATATATTCATATAGAAATGTAAAACAAGGTTTATCTATATATATATGAAAAAACTATCTACTAATAAGGGCCTTTATTAACCTAAAATAGTCGAAAACAACAGTTGTTAGAATTTTTATCTGTATGTCTATTTGTTTAAAAGCTTGTTCGCGCTAATCTCAGAAACGGCTTATCCGACTTCGTTACGGTTTTATATGTACTTAATGTATTGTAGTAAGCGTCACTTAATACATTAAGTTCGTTTTATTTCAATCCGTCCATAAATAAAAAAGTTATGAATTAGTATATATATTTCTAATTCACAGAACGTAAAATCCCACTCCTAAAACAATGCACATGCTATTTCTAAGTGTAAGGTAACTTATTTGAAGTGAAGCGAGGGCAGTTTGTAACTAGCATATATAACTATGTACAATAGTTATTCCAAGGAACGAATGAGCTTTGTCCAAAGGTGCTCACGTTAATAATTGGGCGACAATGGTGGGCTATTCAATTAAATCCAGCAATAAATTTCCCTCAATATCCATCCACATGCAAAAAACAAAATCGATTGGATACAATTCAGACGCGTTTCACTTTACACGTGTGAACACATTCCACATTCACAAGGACCCTTTGTCGCGTGCTCGTGTCCCGAATGAAAACGGTGTGAATTCGCACGACGTTAGACTGCGAAGCGAAATGTCGTAGTTTAGTTTGGAAGCCGGTATTTCATCATCTTACGGAATTATCAATATGCTTCAAAGCTCAGACCACTCCAAAACGAGACTTAACGACTGCTTTAGATGTCTGGCTGGTATTATTTATTCAAACTTAAAAATATTTGACATGTGAAGCTTGAGTTGTAAGGATTGGATGGATAGATAATATTTTATTTTGTACCCGTAGCAAGTGAATTGCTGTCTGAAAATAACACCGGTCACTGAACGTTGTCTCCGAAGCAAAAATGCTCATTAAGTTTAGCTATCTGGTAGATAGCCGGTATCTACCAGATATCAAATATCTACCAGATAAATTTAATGAGCATTTTTGCTCAGTGTTATAGGTATTTGGATGGTTGGTTACCAAATACCTATAACAACTGCAGTAATTCAACTCAATCGATCAAGCATATTCAATAAAAGCCGTAAAGTATTCGGATAAAGTCACGATGACCGCGTATGTATATTCATTCTTTATGAAGTGAGGAACACCGATACTCACACCTGGAGGGCCATAGACGTTTCTAGACGGAGGTCAACATCGTCCACCATTGTCCCGTCTACTGCCTCTCTTTTGGCAGCAACCTATTCAGTTGCAAACTGCAAAATACGGATATCTCTTGGAAATTGTAGAGGCACAGACTATACTTCACCAAGTTGCTCCAGTGTGGCTAAGTAGAGAAAATAGCCGGCCCAATGTTATAACGCTAAAAGTTCTCTGGTCACCCTCTTATGTTAGGCCTTATAGACTCTAGCGACTGACTCTTCTCAGTTGTGGTAAATGACTTCCATCCAGCAGTAACGAACATTTTTTAATAAAATAAAAATTAATTATCTTGCAATAATTAAGATTTAAATGCGTAATATGACAAAATTCCGGCTTGGCGTGTGAACCTGCGACATCGACAATGAAGCCATTCCGGCGAGCGTTAAAAGGTTCAACATCAAGTTTAAAGTGTTCACGGGCAAGGATGCTTAACCCTGTTCTACAACGACGCTGTAGTCGGCTATTAAGCCGTGTAGAAATGTAAAAAAATATTTGCTTCACTAGGTGCAATGTGGTTATGACAATTTCAAATTCAAATTCAAAATCATTTAATCACGAAGGTATTCTGTAAATACACTTATGCACGTAATTTATTGCTTCTACTACCGTTTCGGAAAAGTGCTTTAACATCGCGGAGAAGAAACGGCGAAAGAATCTACTCAGCACATCTTTTAAACCACATTAAACAACATATAACAGTGTATAACAAAACTAAATAAATAGACCACTAACGGTTCCTAAACACAGAAATGGTATCATAAAAAACCACGACCTGAGAACGAGATCAACTGCCTGAACCATCACTTGATTTCAAGGGCTTGAAGGCATGATTTATATTTCTTTTACATACTTTTGTTCGTACCTTGCAAAATCATCTCGGTTAATGATCAATAACTTTTATTAACTTATTATAAGTCAATGCTTCACTACAATCTCATCTGAAGGTAAGTGGCGATGTGACTGTAGATGACAAAGCGTACTGACTTCGAAAAATCTACTCACTATTGATTTGAAGCCATTCGTGCTGAAATCGGATTGGGTTTATTTGCTACAACATTGAGGGAATTCGCTGTGAATAAGCCTGCGCACCTGAGAGTTATCCATAACACTCTTTATTTAATATTTCTAGTGCCGTGACCCAAAAATAATACAGTGACAGCGATAGGCCAAAACTACGACGCGTCACGCATGCAAGACATTTCTAATTATCTATTTTATTCTGTTATGCACTTTTAATTACAACGTGTCAATTATAACGTTTATTCGAGAACGTGGTAGCTGTTGAAATAAGATGCAGATTGGCTAAACATACATTTTACAGTGTAATTTTTCCTTTCACACTTTTATACGCATGCGTCGGTGGTGTAATGGTCAGCATAGTTGCCTTCCAAGCAGTTGATCCGGGTTCGATTCCCGGCCGACGCACTTCGTTTTATTTGGACAATGTAATATTTTGGCTACATTGCGCGATGGTTATAAAGAAAGTAAAAATAAGTAAAATATTTATTTTCATGGTTTAAACGCATATAAATGATATTACAGTAAGCATACAATATTTAGTTTAAGACAGATTTTTTTTTATTTGCTATTTGCGGTTTGCGTCTTCATTTATTATCCGCACTGGAAAGGACTGAAATAATTTACCCGCACCGGTGTTACCGGCTACTTACGATGTGGGAGTCTTCGAGAGGAGAGTGAATAGACTTTTATAAGTTAGTGCGTTCAACATCTCGGACTTCATCACCACTTACCATAAGATGGGATTGTTGTAAAGCATTAACTTAAGTAAAAAACAAAATGTAACTAGCCCACAGACAAACAGACGAGTCACCTGATAGTCACTTGATCGCGCCTGTCCATGAACTTCATTTATTAAAACGAAAAACATCACTAAGATGTCGTTGGTCAAGATGAAAACGCAACCTCACATTACTTGTACTCCGACAACTACAACCGAAAGATAGCATCATAGATACAGGATACCTACCTAGGAGGT
>DWPT01008451.1:0-10194 GCA_018251895.1 Agathymus mariae mariae
CCAAAGGTATCACTGATGCGTTGTCGGCCAGGAAATAAGAAGAAGGTAAAAAGAAGATAGGTACTGGCTCTCAAGCCAATAGATATAGATGTGCCGCTATGCGTCCTACCAAACGTGATAATCGAGACCTTGATGCCCCGTGCATTGTGCAGCGTCTCCGGTCTTCGTGACGTCCGCAGGCCTGCAGGCTTGTCAGCTGATTACTAACATAGAAAGGTAGCCTGTTAACGGTACATTTTTTTCCGTGTTTTTATAACGGTGTACGTATGAAAATGAAACGGAGAAAAGTTTGAAACAGTCTTTATCAGTAAACATATGTGTATCATATACGTTTTTGGCAGTGTTATCGGTCAAATTTTGTAACATGATTCTCTGTAACTAGTGGTAATGGTTTAATTTTGCAAAAATTGGCAGCCACTTCAGTAGATGAACTCTACTACGACTTATACCTAAGGAAATCACAACGGAGTATTGAAAGCAAGTGTGAGTTAGATCTATAATTAATGGTTTTGTTTTCCAAACAATCCTTTTATGTTACCATCGGCTTTTGTATCACTAAAGCGATCACTAAAAATATTAATAAACCAAGTTGTATGTCAACTTTTTAAATGCAACGGCAACTAAAATTTTAAATGTATCGTAAAAACCTTTAGTGTAATAAGTAACGACATGAGAACACACATAATTGTAGAAACACAACACTGTCTCCGTGAAGTCGGGATTGTATCTACAGTTGAGAAATGCATGTAGCTTCGTAGGAGAGCACGGAGACAAGCGGCTTATTAAAACTTTAGTACTTTATGCCTAAATGACAGTTATGGCTGTACCCGCTTTTAAATAAAACGATGTATTAAATAAATCCGATTTTGTTTTAGCACATTGTTTTGTGTGCAATTTGCGATAGTTTTGACAACCCTGATAGTTAGCACGAGTTTTGTTTTGTTTGAACGTGTTTATGTGAAGATATCGAGTATTGTTTTAGTTAGAGGCTATACTAAAGTAATTAATGATTATATTATTTATGTGTGTGTTGTTCCAAACTATGAATGGGTTTTAGAAATTTGAATATACTGTGATATAAGAAAATTTAGGGACTTTTCAGGGACATACATTTATAATTAATGTTATATAATTTTACAAGAAGATGTAATTGTTACTAAAGTTAAATGATCGGATGTAAATTGAACTTAAGTTAAACGTACGAAAATCTATTCCGTAAAACTATAATAATTTTCCCTGCACTAATCCTAACCGCACTAAAATCACGGATCACAATCCTTGCTGCTTTCGACTGAAAAATATTAAAATACCCACTGAATCTGGCCAATGTAACATTACTACCATCAAACTAAAGAAATATTTCCTATTCGTGATACAATGTAAAAATCGACGTTCTCTCCAAATCATTTCAATGGTATCTTTATACAGGACGTATTGGGACTCCACACTACATGGCCCCGGAGGTTGTGTCCAGTCAGCTATACGGCAAGCCAGTTGACGTGTGGGCGGCCGGCATACTCTTGCATGTCTTGCTAGTTGGATATTTGCCGTTTACCGGCACCAGGGAGCGTCTTTTCGAGGCTATATGCCGTGGGAGATTGAGGGTGAGTGTAAACAGAGAATGTTTAATTTGTGATTTAAGTTATACTTTTTACATGGTGTATAGTTTGTGGAGTTAATGCATGTAGTCAGACCTCATGTGTCAGGTGCTTGGCTCTTCATGAGATCTTTTTAAAAGTGACACCGTTATAAACTCGTGGGTGTTGGCTACCTATTTTACACGAATGGTTTTGGTCCGGTTGGTATGTATTGTGTTGTACATTACATTTTATTTATTAAATGTGAATGTACCATTGTTCCCTAAAATGCTTTCGGTGAGTTGTATCTTACAAATCGACATTTTTACTATGTTAGATCGATGCAGCAGCATTATGCGGTATCTCCTAAGTAGTTTTTTTTTTTTTTTTCAATATTTCATTTTCTCTTCATGTACAGATTATGATCTAGTAATACCGTCCCAGTATGACATTGTTAACGCGCTTCGATAAAGTGTTTCGGGGGTATGAACAAGATTTCTTGGTTTGAGATTACCAAAAACATCGTCCAACTTAATCTGTAATGGTTCAATTTAAAATATGATCTATGTTTGCATTTGGGAGTTTGCGTTACCGTTGGACTCTTGCCAGACGTGCACTTCTGTTATGTGGCAGTGAATTGAATTAAAGATTAGTGTTAATTTTTCCTCAACAAGTATTTCGAACGCCTTGTTATTAGAAGTAATATGAAATAGAGCTATTTTTATTAATGTACAATATGTTTTCGCTCGGATACATTTAGTTCGATGCGCCTCACTGGGATGACGTCAGCGACGCGGCCAAAGATCTCGTTCAGCGCATGCTCACCGTCGACCATACACAGAGAATTAATATACAAGACGTGCTGAACCATAGATGGATAAGGGTACGGATAATTAATTAAATGGTTTATTTGTTTATTTACTTATTTCTAAATATTACACGCGACACAGATAACAATGATGCAAAACAATAAACTATTTCTTTCGAGCTTATATTTAGTAGGCAACAAATAGTTAATGAAATTAAATTTGACATTGTCCAAATGTGAAGTTAACCAGATAATATAATAGAACCATCACTTTTGCGTTCGAGCTACCTTTGAAGTAGGCGTTAGGGTCTTCACCAGCGCGGGTTGGCGTCACGACGTCTCTTTGGTACATTTTGGAGCACATCGAGATAACCAAATATTTTCATAATGATTAATGACTTTAAATTTAATTTAATTCGCAATTTGCACATGAAAAATCCGTGATGCGTGCAAGATTTAAACCCAAACCATTGTGCAGGCGTCTTATTTACAAATAATTATGTATAGGGTATGTTTCTTAAATAACAACACCTAGAGGTAAAATTATGTCATAAGCAATAAACACAAATACACTTTACTGAACACCGGGACATATCATACAGACAACAGTAAACGACGTGCAATAACTTCAGTGTAAGCAAAAGCCGGTCGATGATAGCAATCTCATCCAGACAGACAGACAGATATCTAATGTATGATTGCGTTAAACCATAAATTGTCCATATACGAACATTTTCATATTATATAATAACAATATGCCCCAGTGGTCTTTTAAATACATGGTGATACCAGAAGCATGTATTTCTAATATTATTAGTGTCGTCGCATGTGAGTTGTGACGCCGTCTAGTGACCGGGCGCGCAGCGTACGTGAAAGCTTGTGTAGGCTGCCGTGGATATTCTGCGGTCGTCCGGCACCTCTAACACTCGCTTATCACGTATTTGTTCATAAACGATTATTTGTAATATTGTTTTAGTATAAACGAAATATATTATAATATACACAATATAGTCATTGATTTCCGGATAACGAAAACCCTAAAACACGTATTTCTGTAGTAAAAATAATGTGATTGGTATAGAAGGTTGGATTTGTTAGTTGTCACTTCACCTGTATCCCTCATAAGTAGCAATGCGTTTGTGACCTGCTCCAAATTGGTCTGAAGTAGTTCTTTTTGAAATGACCTTAGATGTCTATAGATTAAATTCATAATCAAAATCCCCCACACTTGGATTCCTTGTATTGTGGGTGTGGCATGGACGCACGAATATGACATCACAAATACCAGTGACCCGAGAACAAACATTTATCTGTCACATAGACGTCTGCCCGGCCGGAAATCTTTGGCAGACAGGATCACGATCATCAATGTTAGATAATACTTCCTTACTTGTCACATAACATCAGGACCGCGACAAGCAGAGCCGCGTACACTTGGCGGGCACGGTGGAAGAACTGAAGAAGTTTAACAGCCGTCGTAGACTGCGCGCGGCGACGTTAGCGGCCGCTGCGGCTGACGATGGAGAAGACGAAGAGCAGCCGGCCCGCAAGCAGGCTATGCTCGAGGAGGCCAATGCTGCCGGTGAGTAGTAACATATTGAGGAAACAATGGGAAAAGTTTAACGGGAGAACTGCAGGAGTACAGCCCTGTATATGTAAACTGATGAGTGAGTTGCTTGGAGGCAGATCATTCTTAAGAAAGCCAATGTCTCTGGTAAGTGTTCGGTAGGACAAATGTAAATATGAACGATTTCCATAAGTAAGATAAAAGGTAACGTGTTTCTAACTATAGAAGCTTTTCTCTTACAGCCGTGAACCTGATTGTGGAATCGCTGGATGACGTGGCGGTACTGCAAGACGGTCCCACCCTCATAGATCCTGATCTCTTCCACAGCGTACTAGATGACCTGCAATTGCGAGCGCTGTTAGAGGTAACTTAATATATATGTATATATTTTCTTATCATGATAATAGCAGTGAGTGTTTTGCTGATTGCGGGTGGGTGGTTCAGGTTTTTTAAATCTATATGAGTCATTTTAATCTATAATTGGCCACACCGGGAGGGGCTAAAGCCATAGTCCAACACGCTGGCCAAGTGCGAACTGGCGTCTGCTAGTTTCCTCCCGATATTTCCCTTGATCGATGGAAAAAATAATTAAGTTGTACTGCGCAAAAATTGAACAAGTAAGAAGTGCATGTAGCATCCAAACGCTAGTCTCCCGTGTAGGAGTCTGACGTTCAAGCTCCTACTATACCACTATATTGTTGACACTGTACTTTTGATATGAATTTACTTCTAGACTTTGCTTTCGTATAAGGAAAACGTCTTGAGTGAAAAAAGTGAAAACCTGCATATTTGGTTGTCGTGTATGAGTGTTGAGAATACTGATACAAGTTCTTTAGCACGATCTATGGATTTTGATGTAAGTCAAGAACGCGACGTATGTTAGCGACGGTACCGGCGAGTTTGAGAATATATAAATAATATAATTAAGACTTAGGCATGAACTAGCCGAATGTGCAAAAATTTGAAACAATAAAATATAAATAGCCACTCTGAGTGTCAATTGTCGCAATTACGGTCAGATGTCATTCAGGGGCATCGTTAAATGCTTCTTGTTACCTGTTATTTTGGTAGGTGTACGACCGCATAGCGTGCACGGTGGTCGTGACAAGTGGTCGCGCCCCTGCCGCAGAAGGGCGCGAGAGGGCGCGCGCGGCTATGGAGGCGCGGCCGGTCGCCGCGGCGCCCTCTACCGCGGCGCTCATACACGATCTGCGGAGGCTCATCAACGCACCGCATGTCAAGGTAAGTGCGTTGGACTGTTAGCGTTGGGGAATCGACTTTTTAATGGCAATATTCGTTCGTTAATAATTGTTATTCGTTCGGTCGTCAGCCAGTTTACTAATTTTTGTGAGCGTTTTTTAGATCGTCTTCTACCGTTTTCTTGTCCACGTGGAATTATTATGTGAATAATATTTGTTTGAACCAATCAAGCGAGTGTGATGTGAGGCGCGAAACGCAATTTACACAGCGGGCTCTCATTCACTGCTGTTTCAAAGTGACTACAGACACTCATTGCGAGCAGCACTATAACACAAACACTCACACTAAAACAAAATCCTCTTTATTGTACACCAAAAAGTAATATATAGAAAGTTTAAATACAAAATTTATGTATAACAGGCGGTGTTATCGGTTAATTAGCGATCTCTTCCAGATGCCCCTATTGAGTTGATAAAATAGATGTAGTAATGAGACAGGGTAGGGGTGCACAATTATGAAAAAAACCATATATACCATATATAAAAAATCTTCACTTAACTAGTGCAGAGTACGGCAGCGCTATATTATTAATATAATTGGATGGAAAAGCGATATCCAAATGTTGCGCGCGCGCGCACACGCGCGCGCGCGCGCGCGTGTGTGTGTGTGTGTGTGTGTGTGTGTGTGTGTGTGTGTTAACGGTACTGTTGTGTTGTGTGTTACACACATACAAATTGTGGATTACGACTTACTAGATTTTGAAATAGATGTAATTAGAATGTAATACTTAAAGCTTACCTTGAATAACAGAAATCATTTATACCAACATAATAATAAAATATTATCGTATGAGTGCTTCACTCATGTTGTATTTAAAGTGCTTAAATGCTCAGTAAGTATCGTGTATCGGGCGTGCACACAAAACGGTCGGTCCGAGCGCACGTGTTCATACGTTGATCTAACGCTATAGGTTGGTACTGTGCTTACGACTGTACGTACACGTGCGGCTCCGTTGTAGGACGAGTCAGAGAGAGAGAGACACACACACACACACATACATATATATATATATATATATATAATAAACGCATGTAGACGTGTTGATTTTAGAAATTTCTTCAATGATTTTCAACCAATGTTTACCAATAAATAGAGTAGTTTACGAGGTATGATATTACGTTTGGGTGTGTGAGATGATCATGAAAAATATATTAGCCGCCTGATTAACCGGTATAAAAATAGTTTCCGTTAGGTCACTGTTACCACATAGATCATGTTGTTCGAACCGAACCGCAGGTAGGTTGTTGGTTTATTATTATAATGTGACAACTTGATTTTTTTACCAGTTAGTAGTTCCAATTAACATATGAATTTTACAATATAAAATCAACATAAAAATTACAATACGGACGTGAAAGTCATTTGCATTGAAATAAACTGTACGCTGTTTATTAAACATGGGTTTATTGTTATGGATCAAGCGAGCATACATTACCATGGTGCGAGGGACGCGTGGTCGAGACGATACGGGGTTATGGCCGGCTGCGAGTCTTACAAAATAAAAACGGAATTACGCTTCGGCACGACGAAGTTATTAAACTGTAGAGTACGTTGTCGGTAGAAACGTCATGTTTTACGCCACTTCAGGGAAGCTAATTTTGTATTTAATACTGATTATTATTATAGTGTAATGGTACTAAACGATATCGTTGTATTTTTGATCGTCGTGAGTAAATTTCGTAAAATAGTAATATGACTGCTATATCTACTCAGCGTCTTAGACTTTATCACCACTTAACATCAGCTGGAATTGTTGTCCAACTTCAGATGGTATTTTTGTTTTGGAAATAAATATATATATTAAACACCATCTCGATACTTGGCGCTCGTCTGCGGCAAAATGTACGCGACGCTTGCTGCCCGCGTACGTGTGAACTGTTGAATGAACCACCACTAACGGTATTATCACGGAGTTACGATATGGAGCCGTTCATAAAGTAAGTTTATCGATTCCTTTTTGCCGGCAATGCATTAGTGAAGCCCACGGTGTTTTACTGTCTAAGCATGACGTTGATCACATACGATTAGGGGGCTTGTATGCTTGCTTCCCTGCTTATTACATAGAAAAGTAGATTAATACAAATGTAATAACAATGGCCTAATACTGTATGTTTATCAAATTAATGCGGTTGTTTTGCCATTGTGGTATTGCGTGGCTATTGCGGTCCTTGTATGAGTGTAATTATAACCAACTACAGTTTTTTTACTCGCTGCACCAATTATATCAGAGTTGAGCGCTGGGAGTGTAAGCTAAGAGTAACAATTTATCCGTATTAGTATCAGGTAAAGAGGATATCGCCCAAGACACTTCTATTCGATCTGTGGTCTTTGGAAAACTCTGTCCCCAAATTTTACACTCATCCAGTTCTTGTTTCAGTGAATAATGATAATGACATATGCGATTTATTATATTGCCGTCCCTATGAAGTTGCGTCATTGCGTTGTAAATTATTAATCCACGTAAATGCAATGCGTCTAAGTGTGCAAGCATACGTGTATGAGTTCGCGTGGGCGCGTGTGCGTGTGATTGAATGTACCCACTTGATAATTGTAAATGTGTTTGTGGTGACAAATGAACTTTACTATTCGTGTCTTTAAAATGTTATTACCACGCACACATCTCAAGTGAAACTTATTATTCTATAGATTCGCTCTGTGTTTAATCTCTTAATCTAAACGATATTTATCTATTCTTGAATTAACTTTTCATTATCTGAGCAGATTGAAATAAAAGTTGGTTGTGTAATCTACGATGAGAAACTGAAATACACTCGAGTATTTTTGTTTATTGTTTATTTAATCCAAGGCTACTTTTCGTTTGGTATCTACTAACAGTTTGTTTGACGGTTTGTGGAGATATTTTTAGGGTTTTAGGCTTCCGTATTGCGTGAACGGGTTGTTAAGATATGGTGTAAAAAACGTAATAGGTACCCGTTTTCTCTGTAAGGTTACTAAGACGCGTGCCCTATGGTACATTTACAAAGATAAAATCACAAGAATCATACGACTTTTCCGATCTTTTCTTTCGCGTTCATCTACGTTTTACACGAAAATCTGGTGCAGAATTTCATATTTCTAAACCCTCCTGGGTGTCTCCGGTTGTTTATTAGTCACTGTTAAACTTCATATCAACTTGAAAACTTCAGATACCTTTAATAACGACAATGTAGGGGCTTGAAAGTCCTGTTATTATCCCTGCTTAGCGTGCCAAGCTTGCCGGCTTCGATTTTTACGTAGATAAATATGTATGTGACAAATAAATAAGCTTTTGTATGTATATTTTTAAGACAGTCGCTGCAACTTCCGATACATGGAATTCTAGTTATATTACGTATGTACAAAACGCTTGCTTTTTATTTCTTGATTAAATATATTTTTTTGCAACCTCATTGTTTAAGTTCTGTTTACTCAATGTAAAGTATATAAAATTGAGTGATAGTGTAATTGTTTCAAAGTCTAGTTCTGGTAGAACTTATTTTGAATACTCTATCTAAGTTTTTCTATATTGTAGTTGTAAGTACACGTTTGTAAGTCGCTCACTTTTAGTCGGTTAACAAAAATTTATTTTGAATTTTCCACATCGAATACAGTTTTAACTAACCCGAAAGAAAAAAGTGCGTCTATAGTAAAACTTAACACAAAATATTGTATGAACGTACGATCGGATACACACATGTCTAGGAAATCAGTGTAAGCGAATGCAATTTTGACATGAAGCTTATAATAGCTTATTACATAAAAGAGTGGTTTGGCATTAAGCCAGTGTCTAAAAGCGAACGCGATGTGGTTTCTTTTTCAATATGTGCGGTGAAATTTAAAACCGTACCTCATCGTGTTTTCTATTGGGATTTCAGTTTTCATAATAAAAATCTTAATCGGCAATTTCACGAGGAAAATATTTTTCTCTCTGGTTTCGAGCCAAACCAAATTTTCTCCGTTTATACCAGTGCCTGCCGCTATGAATGTTAATTTGAAATACACGTATATATTTGTAATGTTCATAACATTAATGAAATGGATTTTTATTGTAAAAAAAGACGGACATTCACCTCTCCGCCCGATTGTTTGCGTCGAGGTTGGCGTTTATGCACACAGATTAATACACTATTGAACTGAACGTGTTTGTTATCTGAGCAATATTATTATGGTTCTTATTCATCGCTCATCTCTTACCATCTGCTGGTCTGGATTCTGGCGCGTTGATTACATTAGGAAAAAATACAAGGTGCTTGCATCCGACGAGTATTAAACCCGGGATTCGTCGCTCTGCATGTACCCTATCTGTCAATACTAATTAGAGTATAGAATAGACTAATTGTCATAATTATATTAAATGCATTTTTTTTAAGGAAAAATCCTTAATTTAACACGTAGCGATACCTCGGTAGCGGATCTATGTAGATGGTCGGCTTAGCATGGATCATCTCTGTCACGTACGTGCGGAGACTTTGATCAGGGTCGGGTTTTCGTTGAATTTTCCATTAGTCTTTATCGATCGGGTGGTTTGCATGACATGTTCATGATAAAAAAATATATGTTATTAGGTATATCGTGTTATCGTCCGATTTTATGGCCGATTCATAAAGCTTAACATTATAAATCCAATAAAATTCTTACTGATTGTTTTCTGTACAATAACAGTTGTTATAATGTTTGTCTGTGCGTTTGTTAGCGCTAATCTCAGTAACGGCTTATCAGTTTACGGTTTTCACTTATGTATTGCAGTAAGCATCACTTAATATTTACAGTTCGTTTCATTTCAATCCGTCCATAAATAAGTTTGTCTGGGCGTTTGTTAGCGCTAATCTCAGTAACGGCTTATCAGTTTACGGTTTTCACTTATGTATTGCAGTAAGCATCACTTAATATTTACAGTTCGTTTCATTTCAATCCGTCCATAAATAAGTTTGTCTGTGCGTTTGTTAGCGCTAATCTCAGTAACGGCTTATCAGTTTACGGTTTTCACTTATGTATTGCAGTAA
>DWPT01008452.1:0-10194 GCA_018251895.1 Agathymus mariae mariae
GACCGCCAGGATTAATAAATTATTTTATAGATCCTCTGTAAGGGAGTAAGAGAGACAGAGCTAGCGCGCGATCTGCGCATGTCTGCAGTTTCGGACTTACTCTTTCGTTCGGCTACTCGGCACAGCACAACGGAGGCAGATACTTTTTAACACGTTTTTGTTAGCTTGGCCTGTATAGGAGCCAGAGAGTTTTTCAGGTCATATAGCTGCGTTTTCATCTTGTTTGCTCCTAATACATACGTAGGTTCTGACGAGTCTAATACACACATACATATTCATAATGTATTGATAACCGTGATTCAGAAAAGACTTCTTATTTACAACAAAGTAATCAGAAAAATAATTTAAATTTGTCTCTTTTGCGGAATAAAATGTGGTGAATAGCACAGCTTTGGACTTACAGTCGTTAAAGAAGGAATTTAATACGATCAAAAAAATTGTAATTATATAGTCCTATTGATTAAAATACACCGACGAACGAACGAATATGAATTAAAAAAACAATACCGAAACTTTAATTAACTAGACGTGTGGAAAAATGGCTAATCGCGTCTTAATTGTGTCAGTACATTCCACGAGAGAGGTAACTCTCCGTCCGTGCCGAGAGTATCTATCCCAATTACTTCTGTTTCAAGTACCATTTCTGCATAGCTTTGTTTTTACAGTCTATAAAGCATGAATTAGCTATAATTCAAACATATCTTATCATAAATTCTCAACGACGAAAATAAAGATAACAAATTTAAATTCAGAAAAGCAAGGCCGAAAGTTTAAGTATCCATATGGAAAATCGAACTAAAAAATGAAAAAAAAAACACGCTTTTAGAGCTAACCGAATTTAAAAATAGAAAATAAATTTTAATTACAAAGAGTTTATATTACAATAGTAGAAGATCGAACAATCAATCATAATTAATCACCTCAAAATAAAACAATAATAAAATTCAAGTTATTAAAATAACAATTCAATTAATCTATGAGAGGAGAGTTGTGGAAAGTAGTAAAATGCATCTTGATATGTCTACATCTATCTATGTCAGTACATTCCACGAGAGAGGTAACTCTCCGTCCGTGCCGAGAGTATCTATCCCAATTACTTCTGTTTCAAGTACCATTTCTGCATAGCTTTGTTTTTACAGTCTATAAAGCATGAATTAGCTATAATTCAAACATATCTTATCATAAATTCTCAACGACGAAAATAAAGATAACAAATTTAAATTCAGAAAAGCAAGGCCGAAAGTTTAAGTATCCATATGGAAAATCGAACTAAAAAATGAAAAAAAAAACACGCTTTTAGAGCTAACCGAATTTAAAAATAGAAAATAAATTTTAATTACAAAGAGTTTATATTACAATAGTAGAAGATCGAACAATCAATCATAATTAATCACCTCAAAATAAAACAATAATAAAATTCAAGTTATTAAAATAACAATTCAATTAATCTATGAGAGGAGAGTTGTGGAAAGTAGTAAAATGCATCTTGATATGTCTACATCTATCTATAAAAAAATAAGATTATCTGCATGCAATCTAGAATATATAACATCGATCAAAATTCCGCCGCTCTAAAAGCGGACAGTCAATCGAGTTCCAAAAACATTTTTACTTAACAACAGAACCATTCATCGCACGACAATTATCACACAAGGCACAATAGGAAAACTAATCAACAATGTATTTAAATACAATTATAATATACGTCATTAAACCAACGAGTCGATTCAACGTTGTTAAAATAATCGAACCGTTTTACATGTAAACCTCTTAATCGATGGAAAATGAAAGCGGTGTTGCCACACGTCGTATCTAAACGTCCCCAATACGTTAACAAATGAAGGTGGCTCGTGAACAAAACTAATGGCAATTCACCGCGGCCCAGTGACGGCAATTAACGCGATTAACACGCTTAAAGATGGCATTGACATAATCGTATAATTGCAAAATGGCTTAAAGCAGTGTTTGTTTTAAATGTACTAATTATTCCGTTCGCTGTGGAAATTTAAGACTGGTTATTTATGCAGTTATTGCTACGATCCATGCGCAAAGAGCTACGTTCTATGTTCACTATTGTTTTTTTGTATCAATGGTTTCAGAAATAAGAGGATGAATAATAAATTGTTATTTATTTTTTTACAGACCTTTTTATGTTAATGTTAACACAAAAAGAGTTTGTGTTCTTCACAAAATGTGTCCTTTTTTTAATTAGTAGGTATGTTACATGTGCACTTAACAAAGTTTTTTTTTTAATATCATCCAAAACCAGAATTAATTTATTTACTGTACCTATGCCCCTCGTTGTGGCTCTTAATTCTTAGAGTACAACATTTTATTTTTTTCAATCCAATAAAGTCGAAGGAAATTGGGTTTAAAAGCCGAACACGCAAACAGATAGACACGAGAGTTGTATAACGATTTTTTCTACTGAACATACAGAACAAGACACAACAGGTAACCGACGCAGAAAAACCAATGAACCTGCAACATTACGTATTTTATTTGTAGGTAATCGAAACCAGAACCCTTCGCTAGACAGACAGGGTCACCACAAACACCTACATAGTATATAAATAAATATAACAAATTCTATTTTCGCCAAATAGGTCACTTTGTGGATATGACTACAATAAAGTTGTTATAGTTAATACTAGCTTTCGTAATGACAACATTTTTATTGCTTTGTCAACTAAATTTAACTTCACATTGAGTTCAACCCTAACTTGATTCATATTCATTATTGTGTCCTTTAAAATATGGCACTGCAGTAATCGGTTAATGTTATGGCGTCGTGGCGTAGGATTGTGTTGGCTTGACATTTTTACTTTATTCACAAGTTAGTTTTAACAGTCCAACCAGGTTTTGATTAAATTTACTTCCTTTATTATCACTGCGGAGTAAAATCAAAATGTAATAGAATTATATTTTTTTCTACTTCAACCGTTGTAGAAATACATGGTGTAAAACAAAATCTTTGCTTAAACACAGCAATCTCTAAAATTACTACACGGACTCTCATGTAGTTTTCACCAATAAAGTGATTCACGATGAAGGTTAAAGTGTATTGGGTGAATTTGAAAATATGTAAAACACCTGAGTGATTCGTAAACGTACATCACGATCGTACGTACGAAGTACGTACGTTTTCCGAAGTAAAACCAGAATTACTTACTGCCACTAATTAATAAGAAAATTCTGAGACTTTATGGAATAAGTACGGCGCCTTTGCCAATGAGCATTAATAAGCTAGAATTCCGAATTATATGGGCAATCATCTACTCCATACATTACGTACAACGCAACTCTAAACCCGCATTTTTATTATCATCAAACATTATGGCTTGGGTAGAAAGTGCCTCTAAAAGGCTTACTATAAAAACGAATCAGTTTGGAACCCCTAAAATATTCATATATTAACGTATATAATAACTGAAGTTGATTAGGAACCTATTACAATTTCTTAAAGTTACAAACAATTCATTCAACTATTTCACAGTCTATTTTGGACACAATCACTTTGTACGTATATTACGCTGCGATAAATCTGAACGTTATAACTACCTAATTACATTGTTAAAGTGCCACGAGCGTGATATTTAGATTTAACGCGACTCGGCATTACATGATCTCAATCCGTGATGTTAATAAATTGACCCGACTATGACTCGTAGACGAATGTTAACCGCGAGCAATTTGCTGCCAAGCACATCGATTATAATAATAACTACGGAGTTTTATATCTGAACAATTTGTACATATACAAATCTCAAAGAAGAAGTCGTAAGAATATGGAAGCAAAAAACAATATGTACATTCCACCACTGTTGTTGTACCTAAAAACCTTCACCGCAGACTCAAACTAATAAATCTGAAATAAAACCTCTACACAAATTCACCGAAAGTCGGCATCTGAAACACCTGCAGAATAATAAGAAACTTCTTACAAATAGATGAAAATTGACACCATCACGGAACATTCGGAAATTGAATTATCACCCACATATTATATTAACTTGGAAATGATAGAAAATGTCATTAAAACAGACTTAAGTACAGAGAGAAAACAAATTATTCGAAAATAATAAAATTATGTAAATATTAAAACTATATTAAAATAAGTATATGTCATGTTAAAGCGGGCCGTGTACATTTTTTGGGTTTTTTCAATTAGTTTTCATGCTTTTACGTTGCTTCGATTTGAATTTGCTATTATATCTGTATTCCACTGAACTGAACAACAACACACCTGCTATTTCAGCCATGAAGCAACTTGTAGATTGGTCGTGCCCTACCGTACCGCAATGCTTTCATTTACCTGGAAGCCTTAAAAACCGGAAGGTTTTACTGAACCAATAGGAAATATGCGTGCGTGAACAAAAAAGGAAACAGATATCTATATACAAGGTTATTAAAAACTAAATATATAATAATTATTGTGAAATTAAAACTAAGATAAATATCGATATCAAAGTATCATAATAATAGCCACAGATAATGAACTAGTATTTACAAAATTTCGATAATATTATTCTAGTTCTACTCAAGCAACAAGAACGAAACAACGGGAAAAGACTTTCTATTTAGATAAGTTGATTCCTGCCCAGTTGCGTCCTACGCATAGAGAGCTCGACCCTTGAATGAGTTATCAATAACAACTTCACCACAAATACCGGTATTCGTAACAGGTATTAGAGGCTAACTCTGACTGATTAAGAATTGATGTGAGATGTTACTGGCAGGTTACTTAATAAAGGTGAAACTAATGGCACCTTTCAATATCAACAACTTTGAAAAGGTGTTTCAATGTAGTTCTTTTAACATTACGTTTACCTAGTACGTAACATATTACATTAGATTTCTTCATGACAATATGATATATTTCCAAAAAAGTTTTGTATCAACAGACAACAGACAAGTCGTCTATGTTTCTCAGTTTTCTTGGCATCATCCGTTTTTTTTTCGTGGTTTGGCTGACTTTGCGACAATACGATTATGAATACAACCCTCTAAAGATCAGTAAATAAACATAAATTCTTTTATCGATTGATTTGATTTTGTTTTTGATTTTATTACCTCCACTTTTTCAAGACTAGTAATATTTATTGACACCTCTTATACCTACTATGAAATCTTAAGAGTTCGTCGCATGGTGTTCATCAAATTAATAATTAAGTGTGAAATCTTAAACGCGCCTGAGTCCGACCAATCTGTCAAAAGCAACGCTTTATCATCACGACAACCTTGTTTATGGCAACTGTTTGTTATCTGTGTAATTTATTGGTGGAAGCAAAGTATTATCATCGTCCAATTAATCAACTGAGTGATTGATTCGTAAACGACGCGAAAAATAGATGTAATGATCGATGTTTCTTTGTAAGAAATATTGAACGAGGTGAATACTTCATCCAAATTAGTGATCAACTTGTAATTTCGAAGATAAAGTTAGCTGCTAACGCTATCATTACTCTGTGACTAGTCACCTTACCGTCATGACAGTTTTTATAATCCTCTCTAACCTCATGTAACCCTGATACTAAAAAAATAACAAGACATACTTAACTAGAAAATATTTGTTGGCAAAAGGTAATGTTCACATTCTTATATTAGTAAATGTCCTAGTAAGACTCTTCGCTGATGAGTATTTATAAGTTATTGGTGAGAAAAATCAACATATAAGCATATATATATATATATAACTCATATCAGTAAAAACTACTGTTCAGTTTATCACCTCCTAAAAAATCTTGTTTACTACCCTGGTATTACACGCCATTAATAATTCACCCTGTGTAACTTAGACGGATGCAATATATAATACTATACAATACCTACACTCTCTTTATAATATTAGCATAGATATAGATATCACACATCGTTACGTGCTTCGATCGAGTAGCTGTTGTAGCTCGTAAACCAAATAATTATGTGGCAACACCGTCACAAATATTTCGAGTAGTACACGTAATGTCAATGCCATCGCCCGTGTCATTGCCTTTTGACATTAGTTCATTCGTTGCTCAGATAAAAAAGCAATTATTCTTGAAGGAACAATACTTTAAAATAATTATCCCATATGGGGAACAACATAATTCAGTGGCGCAGGGGAAAAGCAGTTACAACAATACAGGGTTTAATTGATAAATATGGTTTGAGCATCAGTGTTGGTAGTCATGCAACTTACATAACCGACGAAATGCGATCATGACAAAAATACCACTAATTATGTATTATATCGTTTGGGCTTTTCTCGTTAAGATTTTAAGCGCATGTTGCTATTGCTTAGATATAGGCGATTTCGATCAAATCCTTATTCATTTTCATTTCACTCTACTTAGTTACCTCAATGACGCATAGTGAAGGTTGTATTATACCTCGATAATGTATTATATCTTTGATTACTAGCTGCTAACTGTGAAGGAAACTCTTTTTAGGTATAATCAACGATTACTTCTTTACGCCCTTCGTATGTGGGCGAGGTGTCATTTAGCCATATCGATGTTTCATTATTAGAATTGTTAAAGGTATTTCATAATAATTTTCCATTTAAATATATGTAACAATACGTATTAATCAGTATATAAAAGTTTATATCTGATTGCGAATGTTGCGGAGATGTCAGGCAATAAACAATTATTATTAAAGTAGAGTTTTATTGAAATAATTTCTGTGAAAATTGTATACGTAAAAAATACTTATGTGAATAGTTATTAACTGTATACTTAGTAGACATTGAAGAATTAAATTGCTACGAAAATGTAGCACCAACTATGGGTTTATACCTATTAAATTAGTAAACTAATACTAGTTTACTAATACTAATACTAGTATTAGTTTACTAGGTATACTTAAAGTGTGTCCTTCCAGTTGTGACCTATCGGCTGGTAAATGATGGAATTGAAAATGCTTACTTAATCTTAGATTATAGATATATTTGATAATAATATTCTACAATACTCACAACAAGTTCTGCGAACTTGGCATCCAACTCGTCCTGCGGTGGCATGGGGTGTGTAGGGGTGACGGCCTGGAGTGCAAGACCGCCTTCACCCCCCACCACACAATATGTGATCTCCGGGGGTTCATCGTTCTGAAACAAAATAGAACAAAAATCAGGAATGACGTCAATAATACGAATACTTAACAACAAACAACATTTCAAAATGTCAATGACAAAATTAAGTCAAAAGTAACAAAAAAACTATAAGAAATAAGCACTTATATGGTCGTTCAAAAACCACACAATAACAGAACCATACAAGAAAATTCTCACACCCTCGACGTGTATATTAAACAAAACAAAATTCTGAAACAACATTCCCTTCTGGTACTCAATCTTTTCAGTATCGTATATTATTTGAGCGATCAGAATAATGATTTAAGGAAACGTTTTGACGGCTGAATCATGAATTATTTAACCCACGTAAATATTAATACAACCGAACATGGAACAAAAATATAAAAAAATATAGGAAGACGTGAATTCAGTGAACAATTTCCGAAACCCGACGCGATACCTTATAAGTCCCGCGGTAAAAACGGAAATCTTAAAAGGGACATATTTCTCGAAATTGCAAATGCTCCAGTCGCAGATAATTAGCTATTAGACTTCAAAATTTTATAAAACATAAATTCGTGAAATTATATTGTCATGATGAGCATGAAAAACGATATTAATTGTATCAAACAAGTATTACTTAATTTAATATTTGTTCTTCGAAAAATTTACCGCAAACTTAACTATGGTAAAAGATATAGTTGATTCTTGACTCAATTATAATATTGGTTGTTACGAGAGAAAGAAGTCAAATACACTTACGATAACTTGACAGATAGAAGGACCTGAGGGAGAAGATATCAAAGTCATCATCAACATTACAACCCATATTATCCGTCGAATCTCCTCTTACCATGAGAGAAATTAAGCCCATAGTCCGCAACGCTGGCCAAATGCGGGTTGACAGGTCTCACACAGCTTTGGCAACATTATAAAGAACTCTCAGGCAGATACAGATTTCCTCGCGATAGTTTCCTTCATCGAAACTAATGACAATCAATTTGTAATAATAGGAGACGCGTGCAAGATTCGAACCACAAGACTTACACTGCTCAAAGCCAATAATCGTGTATCAAAAGAACAAACTAGCAATACGTTCACAAAATTAACGTATTATGAAGGTGGATGTATTATGACCATTGTTTAATTGTAAATCGTAGCTTGCCGCTTATTCGCTGTCGCTGTAATTTATATCCCGTTGTGCTACACGGTGGCTTTTGTGCAACTGAAAACGAATGAGCCCGAAGCGGTGAGAATCATAATTTAAATTGCGAAATTAAAAATACTACGCTGACAGAGAGGTCGGTCTCCGAGTCCCTATAAGGGTACGTCGAGGTAGATCGAGTCAATAAGGAAACGACGATTGACGCAGCCGGAAAGACATAAAAAGACATTAAAAAAAAACATTCTTCTACAATCAGCGCAATGAATCAAGCGAGACTGTAACCAATATAGGTAACTAATTACAATTAAACTATTGCATCACGTGCGTATCGCGACTTGGCTTTCTTTGACTGTTTCTTTCGTCTGTAAGAATATCTTGCTGGTACATTATTGCCAGTCCTAACTTGGACCTTCGCATGTACTTTCAATACCTTAATTGGTAGTAAATTTCATTCATTACTACCGTACTAATTAAACGGGTTTAATTACTTTATCTCAATTTCACTTATGTGTTAATTTACCAAGTTAAATTTTAATAGCCAGTTCTGTTTTATACTAAATGTATAAACCTACCTGTGTAGTCTCTTTATTACTTGTTTATTTCTAAAGTTATCAGCACGGATTAGCATCAGTAGATACATAATTAAATATGCCATATGGGTTATTTATTTTTGTTCCGTTCACTTCACGACAAAATAGAACCCTTATAGCATTCACTCCTGTATTTGTTTGTACGTCACGATTGTCAAGCCCGATTTTCTCCGAACGTACTGAAAAAGTTCAAAACTGTGATAGTCTATTGATTTAAACGTGACACTCGCACGGGCGATCCGAGTTCAAATCCTACGGGCATGTCTATTTATTAAATTATGTGCGAATTACAAATTAATTATCACTTACTTCGACGGAGGAAAACAACGCAAGGAAACCTGCATATCTGAAAGTTCGTCACAATGTTTTCAAAGGTGTGTAGAATCTGCCGAGCCGAGCTTCGTCAGCGTGGTGGATTAGGGCGTTTAACCTTTCAATTATTATGATGGTTACATTTATACCAACAGGTACCCACTACCAAGTGACGGAACATTTACTTACACTGATAATGTGACTTCGGACCAATTCAGATTTTGGGAGGTAACACGGAGTAATACTTTTTTCACCTGATGCTAAGTGGCGATTAAGTCTAAGATCTTGAATGCATTAGCATATATAAATATATTGGCACTATTCTCCTAAAGGAGCCCGTATCATACATTGTAATCGTTCATTATCCGCGGCCCACAGATAAAAATCTTCTAAATTAAAAATAAAACATTTTCCCGTCTATGGTAAATTACAATTAAATACGTGTATATAAAAAGATTATTTAATCGTTATGAAACATATCATACGTAAAGCCGATACGAACTTTTTTAATAATAATACGATCTATAGTATCACATTGAGTCGTTAGGACCGCTTTCGCAATTACTAAGAGTGAGACTAGCGATGGATTCCATACAACATGAATACAACTATGTATACCGATTTCCGATAGCAGGACGCGTAGCTCATTTGACATCTGATGATGCTGATACTGACGCATTACCTATACGGATTTTTGTCCATTTCAATAAATCTTATAACACGTAATATGTATTATTCATACGTTTAGCTCGTATAGATACAAGTTACGAGTCCATAAGGATATAAGTTGAAGATTCCTCGAAGCACTATGTTATTGTCTGTGATGTGTAGTGCACTCTTTTTAAATATACCTATACGGCCGTGAGTCAGGGGGCGCCACTCAGATGACACGATGTCTCTCAAAGATACTACAGGGCTGACACATGAGCATTGATGTGAGAAAAAAGATTCCAATATTAAATATAAACATTTATTCGCTTTACTAAAATTTGTTTATAAGCTTATTCACATAAAATAATGAAGTGAAATAATAACTTAAATATTTATAATTTGTCACATAAGATTCAGGAAAC
>DWPT01008453.1:0-10194 GCA_018251895.1 Agathymus mariae mariae
GGGTGGCATGGACATACACAAATATGACATCACAAACACCCATGACCCGCGAACAAACATTTATCTGTCACATAAATGTCTGCCCCGGCCGGGAATCGGACCCGTGACCCCTCGCTCGGCAGGCAGAGTCACTACCAACTGCGCTTTGGGGTCGTCTAATAGGGAAATTGGGACGGCCCTAAGCTGTATTGTACAACGATTTGCCGAGTGTTGGATCAAGCAATCGTATTCATTAAACTCATTTGTTAGTTATAAGACCTTGAAATATTTGTTAGTACATGGTGACTTAATGATTGTAGAATTTCGACCAGCATCGATCTAAGTGTTTTTAAAATAACGTAATGTTATTCACCGGTTGTCCTCAGGCCAATTTCCACAGTCTGGACGACTACATAGCGTACGAGTATTTGGCTAAGGTGAGCCTTCCGTCTGCGCCCGCGACGGCCGGTCGACCGCGCACCATCACACTGAGCTTTCCCGTGGGCAGCGGCGTGCGCACCCCGGGCTTTTACCGGTTCATATACTTCAGCCAGCCCAACCAGGATGTTAGGAGTGTTCTCGGTAAGCGATGTATTCATTATTATAACTCATATTGTCCCACTTCTAGTCTCGGTTTTCCTAATGAGAAGTATTAAGACATATTTTAAAATTAAAGGTAAGTGCAGGGTACAAACTAGAATATTTTGTGCGGGAGAGACCGTCATTCAATCCACTAAGCTACCGCTGTTGTTGTTGTACTACTATTACTGCTACTGACGACAGGTAAATTTAAACAGGTAACGGGGTATCGATTTTTGTATTTCATATCGATATTTTGACTCGATTACACGGATCACGGTTTTTAGCAATAAACGAAAGAAAGAATCAACAATTTTTAATATTGCCTAATTTCCACACTACATTTAATCTTACGCGGATGGACATGACCATCGCGAAGTCCAAGATACTGTATTGACCATAATATATTCGATTTTGTCTTTTCTCCTCAACAGGTATATCGGAACCGTTCGAGGTGAGCAGCAAGGAGGACAGGTTAGTGACAATAGACCCTTGCGACCAACCGTCCACAAGCAGTTCTCCATCTCACACCAAGTCGACCACCGCCACCACCGACATCTTCACGGACTTCACCGGCCTCGACGTCGCTAAGCTGTCCCGACACTTCTCCAACGATCTCAACATCGACTGACTAAAGGGATACCTGCCGGGGTCACCGGCGGCCAAACGGAGGGATGGGGGGCCTTGAGGACTTTGGCTAGCTTAAAGTGAACCTTAAGCGTTGTGGTCAAGGTCTGAATTAGACTACATTGTGCGCAGTCTCAATGTATATGGTGAGTAATTATAGTTTCAACGGTTTTATTTGTAATAAGATACCACATGTGTTGAGGTTTTATTTCTAAGGAAATACACAATAATGACTGAAGATTTTGATGAGCTTCGGTGCTTATAAATTGTTACAATTTCAGAATGACTGACTTAACTATTGACTACAAAATTACTTTACGAATTGTCTGACAAAGAAATCAAATAAAATGTTCTTATGCATTGTGAGTCAGTATAAAATGTACTTAAATTGACACTTCTTAAGGTTCAAATCGAGTTAATTAAATGAGTGTACAATGTCATAGGAATAGTTCCTTTATGTTCGTGATGTGATTTATATAAAATTACTACATTGTCCAGGGGTGGTTAAATAGTCACAAATTCAAAGCAATTTCCTTGGCAAATATTTCGTATGAGTCGCGCTATAAGTGATTTATAATATGTGATCAAAAATGTCATTAGTCTATGTAAACAGGTGAATGGTGTTAGTCGGTCGCACACTGACTTATATGAAATAAGGGTGCTGCTACTTACGACCAAATATCAGTTTTATTTATTGATATGGGTGAAGCGACTGTGTCTAGTGAGGACAAGCTTATCATCGTTCGGACACCAATTGTTATTAAATTATGTGCGCAGATCAGTTGATACGCAGTCGCGTATCATATTAATATGGTTGGATTAATTTTTTAAAGCATTTATAATTATTAGATGTGACTGGGAGGTTATTGACACTTATCAGAGGAGATAATCATTTATAATATCAATGCGCAATTAATAGTACTCATGTCATTTAGTATTAGGTGTTGATTTGACGTTTTGTCACGTGGTGTCACCATTTACACCCAGTAGTCTGCCTTCATAATTGTAATGTGGCTTTACGAGAACGCCCCGTGAGAAATATTTGGCCTTGATGCCGTGTGTCGTCACAATAACGTTGACAATTATGATTTATAAGTACATTAAACATAAGTATAATTAATAATTTCGACTCCCGCAATGTCGGGAAAATAAAAATTTAGTTATAATTAACTTAATATGCAATTGTTCGTTGGAAGTTGCGTCTCTTGCCCAAATATCTGGTCACAGACACACACGTAAAACTTACTGATCTCACACTCTTCACAATTAGCTTCGGACTGATATAACAAAATGGACTGCGCTGAATAAAGTAATGGATTATGCTCGTCCGTTCTTTATAATTCGGAGAGTACATTGCTTAGATAACACATTCGTATCTAACCACGGTACGGCGTTTGACAAACATCGCGGTAGCGTCAATAAATATTTGTTCAGTTAGTTTTGAAACAAGTTTCCGGAGTCCGCCTGTTACCTCCGTCTCGTCGAAATTGTCGCAGGAACACTAACTAGCCGGAAGGGCCACAAAGCTCGCGTTACCCGCGTCTGCGCTACTACTTACGGCTCGTACCTGACGATAATATACGACTTTTGTTGTTATACAATTTGTATAGTGGTGATGATTCAATACTGTACAAATATTTTGATATACAAATATGTTTTGTCTCACGACCCTAATACGTGCTTGTTGATTAAAACCAGTGAGATTAAAATAATTGTACACTGTAATTGTATTTATAAATTGTCATTAAGGTGATTTCTTCGATGGTGCCTGCGATATTAAAATTTGATTTGACCTTTTGAGATTTGTGGTCCGTATTTTAATTACTTATGTTGAATTATATGGTACCGATATACTTATTTGATCACACTACTCCGCTACTAAGTAGTACTAATCAATGTAACCATCTCAGTGATGTTACCTCGGGTTTGGGATAATTTCATTAAAGTATGGAATCCTTTGAAAAATAATATCTGAAAATAATTTATATTTTATTCAATCAATGTATTCGTCATAAAACACGACTGCAGTATCCAAGAACGAAAGAAAATTTCCCGGTATGTGTCGAATAATCGCGTTAATTGTAAAATTGCTCTTTATACCGAACTACTTGTATAAATGTTACTTCGAATAATTCTGTAATAAAATTAAACCAATATAGTATAATAAAGCAGTAAGTCTGAGTGGAAACCAGTAAGGTTATAGGCTTGGCTTGAACAAGATAACGGAATGCTTAGCGGAATGACGCCCATTGGTTATGGTTATCGTGGTACTTATGGATGTTATACGTTGTACCAATCTGTGGTGACACTATATATTATGTTAGAACATGTTAATAAATAAAATGATTATGGGGGTGGTGCAACAATTAGCATATTAGCATATAGCATGAATGGTGTATGAACTAAATGCCTTGTAGGTGAACCTGTTGGTTAATAAGTTACGGAAGGACTTACAATGATCGTTGTAAATGTGATTTTAGTCGTACGGGCCGCATTATTAGGTAGGATTCGTAGCGAATGTCTGCGATGGAAATGCTTCTAAAATTGGTGAGGTTCACTACTTGCCAATGAAATGTTAAAATATTCAGTATTAACGATATAAATACCTTTCCTGTGGAATGGGTCTAGCGGAATATATTACACGTCGCTTGATTTAATTAGGTTTGTTAATAGTGAGAGGTTAATATTTATGGAACAAAATTTTAGACTGTAGAACGAAATAGTTACCTTCCGATTCTGCTTTTGCTTAGCAACAGTAATGTTTGTATGAGTAATGCAATCAGTGGTGTTAACAATGTTAGATGGATGTTTTCGTAAAAGATCGCGTCAGTCATTAGTAATTCTGAAAATTTAATTCGTTCTAAGCCGAATATTCCATACTGGAATTACTTGATTGATTAGTTACTTTTAAAAATCAAATAAACCGCCAACATTTAAAATTCGGATCAATATATCCACTAAATTATTTTAAAAATGTTAAAACTATGATTAGTAAATAAAATTTAGTCGGACACTGTACTGAGTCCGTAATACACCATGACACTTCCCCACCTCGTTAGTTTACAATGAAGATTTTTATGCCATGAAATTTGTTTAGTAGTACAAAAAAAAAAAAATACTAAATAGAGAAAATATAAAAGTTCAAATTTAAACAAAATGATTTTTCGTTTAATTTGATGCATAACATTATTTTGGATCAGGGAATTAAAAATTGTTAAGGTTTTTTATTTATTAATATCGCACATATTTTGAAGTGTCACAAATTAAGGCAATTGTTATTTTCTATGTTCTTATATTTTTTTAATTATGGGTATTTATTGTGCTTATGGGCATGGGGGATTATATTTTTTAACGTATTTGTTAACATTAGTACTTAGTAATATTTGATCAATACAAATATGGGGATGGGTCATACTGTTATCGATATTTTTTTTTACTTATTCAGGTGTTCATACTTTACAACTTAGAGTACTATAGTACAGAGAAAATAGCCTAACTAAGGTTAATTACGACACCCATGTCGTCAATACTAACCTGTAATGCCAAGGGCGTTAACGACACGTGGTTGACAAAAAATATGCGGTTTATCCTCGCAATTGACACAAATGCAGAGATACTCGGATTATGTAGTTTTAAAAATTATAGTCTTATCTAACTTCTTCTGTTAGGGATTTTTATTTTATGGGTAGGCAATTAAAGGTATGAGAAAATGCGCGTGATCACTTTCTCGGCATCAAAAATATTCTATGTTCCCACAATATAAGTTCCAAATATGCCAAAAATCATCTAAATCTGTTCAGTGATTTAAGCGTTATACGTGTATTGACAGAGAGCCAAAAAGTAAAATAAATATGATTAGACATCTATATAGACAAGAAAGTCTACTTACATTGAATTTTTTTTGTTTTTTAATGTACTATTAAATTTTTTAATTCCCAGTTTTATCTTTAAAATTTTAATAAATTTAATATTAACATAAACTATTCATATTTGAATACACCCCAGAACCGGCAGTCCTGTGTTATGTAAAACATTATACGAGTATATTGAAGACAGCGATCATTTGAACACGAAGTCATGTCCTAAAATAAACTAATTTGTAACGCGACAACACGCTGCGACCGTTCGGAGCGCGCGACGTATCGTCTTCTGAAACAGGTACATTGGAGTCTGTAGCTGCGTTATGCATATCCCGGTCGTTCGTGGGTTCGCTGTGGCTATTTTGGTGATTACTTCACGTTTGCCGCCAGTACCGTTTAAAGCGGTTTTGCGCTTGAAACTGCGATTGAATTGGTTTTGGGAAATGTACTAGGTGCCACGTACACTGTACACTTTGTCCACGTTCGGGTGTCACTCGTATCTTTTTTTTTATAAACTACCGGTCTCACCCGACTTCGTTCGCTTCAACAATTCATTATTACACGCTATGTCTGTCCGGAATAATACACCTTTCAAATGGTAAAATATTTTTTAAATATGTTCTTTAGCTCCGGAGATTACTTTCCGCATATACACTCTCACAAAGTTCGTACTCTCTCTTAAATAATATTAGTGTAGAATAATTTTTTAGCAGTTATTATTAGCATGCATTTGAAACGGATACAGCTTTCCGCAATTCTAGTTTACACACAAAAATAGACAAAATGTAGCATACGTCCTACTTTTTAATTTATTTCGTCGCACGTTACATATTTAAATTATAGTATAATACAGATAATCACGATCACATTCACGCTAATGCAACATTGCAATTTTTAAATTCCAAGCCACTGTCTATCTCTGTTTATTCTAGTTTTTTGTCTCTTTCATTCACACTATCTGTGAGCTCTACTTTGAGCCGACAATGGATTAAAGTATAATATAAATATAGCAAGCTCGATCACGTGTTGTAATATTATGGCCATTGCCAAGTACCACATTACATTCATTATAATATATTTAACTTCTCGTGTATTTTAAAAGTATTCTCTAAAGTTTAGTATAACTTTAAAATAACATCAGTGAGTATTTAGATCACAATTTAATTTCTCTTATATGGTGTATGTATTGAAACGCCGGCGACTTCACTCTTGGAAACTGTACACGAAATAATTTTCAGTTTAAAGAATTAATATATACTTAGCGCACTTCCTACGTGTCATGGTAGGTTTACCCTCAATACTACGTAGTTTGTGACCGTGATACAAATTTGTTTATCGAGTGCTGTTACGTTAACACTTTAGACATAATATCTGTAGTCAACAAAATGTTATGTTATTTGAATAATGGCAAATAATTAATTAATTATTAGCATTAAAACAAAAAGTAGTGAACTAAAAACTCGTTGAGTATTCAATGTAAATTTAAAGGATGGTGTTCATTAGACAAGCATAGCGGGTGTAGTATTGTACTGAAGTAATTATATAGGATAAATATTTTCTAACTGCCGTTACAATCTATTGAAACTTAATCTTCTTATTATATGTATATGGAAATTCCACCAGGCATTTTTGATTTAAACAACAATTTAGAGATATAAGTTAATGAAACAAATTGTTAGTTGCTTGATTATTTCACTGTTTAAATTGGCAAATGAAATATATTGCCAGTAATATACTTGGATATTTTTATAAAAATCACATGCAATTCTTTGAATTTTGATCTTGATGTCGGTATAGAATTACATTTAATAGGATCCGTAGTCAAATATGTATTGCGTAACGATAAACGTGCCGAGGAGGTAATGATACGGCCCAATACATCTTATCTCCAATGGACGCCGACTGTAAAAATGAATGCCCACGACAAAGCCGTTGATCTCATTATAATTAGGCGTAACGAGCTTGTCTGACAGGTGAAATGTACTCCCAATGGGTTGGATTGAAAGTGTTTGAACGTGCTATAGTAAATAAAAAATTATGTCACTTTCTCAATATTGATTATAATATATAATGACCGTACATTAAAGATCAGTTCAGGTGCGCATCATTAAACCATCGGTCCTGATTTCAAAATGTGTCTGTCAATCACATCGCGTGTATTTAATTCGACGGTATAAACACTGTTCAAAGGAGGCCATGCCGCTTTCCGTAAGGAATACAAGTTATTGAGTCGGTTTGAAGGTCAGCAGAATATCGGACAGTCGTAATGAGTAGTAAAAAAAATATATTCTTAATTCTAGTAATGTTGATTACCTAAAAATTTCCAAATTCGAATGTTGGACATGTATTTGTTTATATTGTGAAATGGCCGTACGAAATTCCAATACTTATTTGTAGTTTAATCAATGTACTGTATAAATAATTATGTTATGTTTATGGTTCAATTAAAATATAATTAATTTGAATAATTAAACGACCCCATAGCCCAGTTGGTAGTGACTCTGCCTGCCGAGCGAGGGGTCCCGGGTTCGGTTCCCGGCCGGGGCAGCCATTTATGTGACAGATAAATGTTTGTTCTCGGGTCAAGGGTGTTTGTTATGACATATTTGTGTATGTCCATGCACTCATAACACAGAGAATCCTAGTGCGGGGGTGTGAGTGGGTGAACGTTTATTTATTTATTTGTTACAAAAAAATAAATAGTTTTGAATGTTTTATTGTATTTTTATGCAACGGTATATTTTATTAAGAGCTCAATATTGCTCACATAAGGACAATAAATTGTAGCTAATATGGGATCGTGTGAAATGAATTGGCTCAATTTAATAAGTTTGTAATGTTTGTAATCTAACATTTACACGCCCTAAGATTATGGCTAAGTCTTCTAAACGTAAGTACAATAAAATAATATTTTTCAATGATCACAAAGTATTTATTGTCCTTGGACTACCTCGGTGTGTATAAAATATTGTAATTAATCATTTAACCCCATTAATTATTACTAAAGCGACCTTTTTTTAATGTCGCTTGTCTTATTATTAACCTAAACAAAAACAAACATACACACATTTTTTTAGTAATGTAATCGTTTTACGGACGTGTCTAACATTATCTGTATTTTTTTGACATATATTCATAATACTCTGCTAACAGTAAAATATTCCCAGACATTGTTATATATTTTTCGAACCACCGTATAATGTATTTTTTTTACTTTGAAAATCTTAACAAAGTTAAAAAATGAAAATTTAGTGTAACTAGGCAATATGTTATATAGTCAATGACAGCATTATTTCTGATGAGATTTTAGTTTAGGCACATACACATAATATTTAATCGAACTACAATAATATAGTCTGTGACATGTGACATTACAAACTTTATGTTGACACAATGGCATGTACTCGTATCAGTGCGCATATTTAATATTAATATGTATCTGTCGTGGCTGTATTTTCTAGTTTTTTTTTATTATTTTAATAGCCCTATTGGAAATTACATATGACGTGTAACACTTACAAAATAAATGTTTTTGTAGTAAAATAAATTTGATTGCAAGAATTTGTCACCAGTTTTCTCAGATTTCAATGTATTTTTTTATTCACTTTAAATGTATATATGAATACAACAAGTGTGAAAACTGTTCATTACTCTATAAATATTCACTATTATTATTACCTAGAACTAGGAGATCAGATATTAAGAAAATTATATTTCTTGAAATATTAAATAAAAAAAAATAACAGATTTATTTACCCCTGTGAGGTGGACGCAGAAATAGGGGACCATACGAAGTACTTATGACAGCCATCTATATTATCTATATTGGGCACCTTAGTCGTACTATAGATCAGCGCCTGCCTTAACCAGCACAACACAATGAGTTTACAAACTACTACGGTATTGTGAATGATCATCCACGCTTGCTGTACTTAATCGCATCTGCATAGATATTATTGCATAAAAAGAGCTTAGAAATGTACGTGATAATGGAGCTTATTTTTAATTTTTATCTCTGGGAATGTACTCTCTAGTACACCACCAAATGCTTCAAAATACCGAAACATACTTCGTAAAAATAACAGTCAATCAATTACTAAACAATCATGTCTAAGAGTCCTTAACGCGGTTCCACGGTGAACCGAATAGAACCTTAAGTTAATAAAATAGAGGTAAAAACCAAATAATTTTCAATATATGATCTAAGTAAAGAAAATTCGAGGCATATATATATATGATATGATATGTCATTGATATGACAAAATCTATGCCTCTATATCAAAAATTCATGTTGTAAAAGTTCGTGTATTTATAACAAAATTGATTCAATAGAATACATTTCACTTGTTAGTTTATTTATTCAAGTCTCTCGCCAACTAGGTACAAAGGAAATAGTTATTATTATTGCAATGTATCGTTTTGTTATGTACTTGAACGTTTGTAACATTCAATCAGCAAGTTAAAATTATACAATCACATTTATGACAAATACAGTGATAATAATATAAAACAGGAAATATGTAATTACGGGGTACTTACATGCCTCACGAGGAAATTAAGTAAATATGTTCATAGTTTTCACAGGTAGTGAACTTTATCGCTTCTTACTTCTAATATGATATGTCGAACGAAAAAAACAATTTTATAGGGCCATTGTATCGTTACATATAAGGCCATAGTCAAGTTAAAATAGTTTAACCATCAGAGTTAAGATGCAAAATTATCAATAATTCGCATCACGAAAACGTCTCAAACCGAACACGAGTGAGATTGTATCTGGAGCAACTCACGAGGGATTGTGTGATTTGTCACGTAAAATTGTTAATGTCTGACTTACGTAATATCAAAATATACGTGTTATATTATAAGTCTATGGTATTTTAATATCTATATGCGTGGCTTTGGAGGAATTGGTTTGGTGCCCAGAGAGTATTGGAAAATTTTTGCTACATAGGCCTAAAATCAATTTTTGTGCAATCATTAACAATTATGTATCCTTATGCACTCGTGTTAAATTATTTATGATATGTATATAATAATCATAAAGAGTAATAGATAAATAAAATAACTGACTGAAAAATTTGGGTCACGGAAGTAATCTTGTTAACAAACCTGTAACAAGCAAAGCACGAATTTGATTGAAAACTGT
>DWPT01008454.1:0-10193 GCA_018251895.1 Agathymus mariae mariae
CCATTAAATAGTTTGAAGTTTATACAACAAATAACTCTCCGCAAATTGCAACCCTCGCCGCGTCGTCTTTTTGTGTGCTTCTTCGTTGTCGGAATACATGGCGAGACATTATGTGTTCTTACTGTTAGAGTTTCGAGAGATGACGGTTCCGTGTTAAGTAATGCCCTATACGCTCTTAATAAAATAGCCATTCTTTTCCATCCGGCTTTAGTAAATTCTGCGTAGATCGGACGTAATCGTAAGTCTATCGTGTGGGGTGTGCATTTAATATTATAAATAGATGATAGAGAAAGATCTCTGATTTCACGAATTGTGTCAGGTATTTATCTCACTCATCTCTATCACACGTACCGTAGAGCACGATATCGGCATATGCCGTAGTATATTAAGAATCATAATCTTAATCGTTTTTGTACTTCACCGTTATCGGTTATTATCGTTAGATAACTATTACTTACGTTCTTCTCTTTCTTCTTCTTTCTTTATTATTTTTACGTTATATAAGAGACTCAGGTGGCATCGAAATTCGACATTGAAGCAGCGTGGCATAGGATTATTTAGGCTTCCAGAATTATAAATTACTGTACGATAATACCCTGCACGGAGCTACTGCTGGGTTGAAATAAAGAAAAATAATCCTATTTCGGCAGAACAATGTAAACAGAATAAAAAAGTAATAGGCTATAAACTTCATTACACAAGTATATGTACGTATTCGTAAGAGCATCTGTACTTGACCTATTAAGGTCACAATATGTCGTTTGTTTTGTGTGACGATGAATAGTAACGATGTCATGAATCAACAGATGGCGCTGTATTAATTAACGAAATATAGATTTTTGAATCACAATATATTCACGCGGTCAAAATTGTCACACAACTCCAAATGAGCTAGATGATAAGCAAAATTTACTTATTGTTTTATACCAATGAAGACTCCTAAAACGCTTTCTACCTATTTAAAATACCGTTATAACTTCAAATGAAAACTGTAAATCACTAAAATAGCTTTGTTAATATCTGTTACCGCTCGCATGTGTAATATACGGTTTTAATTAAGTTTGTAGTCTTCACTAGTACGCACTGTCTAAATCTTACATACGTTTACAAATAGCGTTGGGGTCCAAAATTATTGTAACTAAATACACGTTTAACTCAATGTGTCCTTGCAGATAAAATAGGTTTTACAAACGATCGCATTTAGTTTAATGAGTCGGAGACTTTTATCTATTAAAATAACTACAAAAACCCTTAAGGATTATTAATTATCCCGCGGAATGGTTTCAATTCCAAAACAAATTCATGGATGATTATAAGTTTCAAATATTTTAGATATTACCTGAATCTGGTCAATTTCTTTAATGTAAACAGCTGGCAAACGGTCAGTCGAGCAACCAAATGGTAAGTGTTCACCGTTGCCAATGGACATTAGTAAAACTAAAGGTTTGATGTTAATCACTGATGCATTGTAGACCAAAAAGTAAGAAGAAAGAAATAAGGTGTTGGCTCTCAAGCTCCCAGCCAGAACTCGGCGAGTCGTTTGGCGGCTGACTCAAGCAGGAGGATGGTAGCTAGCCAAGCAGGCTTCACGGAAATATTATAACACCAATAGTAATATTAATGATTTCATAATAATGTTGATATTAGATATAGTCAGACTGGCTTCTCTCGTCTTTTACGACATCCTGTTCTGCCAGCATTGGATTGGGCCTAGGCCTAATACAGACTCGGATATTTTTAGTACTAGTTGTATAATTATTGTACATCAAACGTTTGCTGATCCAGTCATTAACGATATGAAAACGTTTCAATGCTGAATGACTATGAAATCATAAAATTATGTGATTTAAATCGCGAAAGTCGGCGACAGGAAACTCTATTAGTGAAACGTCCGTCTTCTGTCAGCAGTGAATGAAACAAAACGGTTCACGGTTCACCGACAACGGAATGGGAATGCATTTTCTTTTTATTCTTGGTACTCATTCTCTATTTTTAAGAAGAAAAAGAGTTTTCTTAATGTATATATGTTTTTGGATTCACAAAAAGTGACGTTATTGTAATAAACTCTCTGCAATCTCTGGAAGAACCAAATCGATAGGTATTTGGATTGGTTCATACACCTGTATGTTGTAGTTTAATTAAAATAGTTTTGTGTTTTAAGTTTGACATATTGCTATAAGTAGTACCTAGTAGATAAATGCTGTCTGTAACTGTAAGTGAGAAAAAAATCTCGTTGGGAGTTTTTTAACCCATCTTGTTTCGGGAGCACTAACAGAAAAGGATAGTTGAAACGATGGAGTAGTTTGACATTTCACTATTGATTCTAACCAATACTGCAACGTAACGAATCTGGAGCTTACTTCTAGTGTATTTAGGTGAAGTTTCGACGATGGCTTTCAAGATATCAATTGTATAATTTTATATTATTGTGAAGAAATGCTAAGGTTATGTAATATTAGTGACTTTCTTAAATTTGGAATACAGTATGATTTTTTTTTATTTGGGCAGCAGAGCCATCTTGTGTTTGGTGTAAACACAGTCAGTAAATGGTGATAAAATAGACGAATGATTGCCTTTGCACAGTCAGACGAAGTTTAAAGAAGATTATATTCACCCCGTAATGAATATTGAGTCTGGAAAAATGCTAATGCTCGTGCAAATAGGTTATATTAGCAATGTAGATTTTCGAATCGTTTCACTTACTCTTATAGGTTAGGAATCACCTGACTGTTATTTCCTCAATTGAGTAAAGACGTTGAATTTTGAGCAAATAATTGTCTTTATTACCTTTTAAATTGGGGCGCGTCGATCTTTATTGGTTCGCTCTTGATTGATGTCGTTAACATAAATTATAGGTGGCATAAGAACTTAATACGTGCGTTGGTTATTGAGCCAATAGACATAGTTAGTTCAAAGATTTCTTATCCAACTATGGATAATACCAATAACTTCGAATTGAGCTATTAACGATTTAAACCATGCATTGAATGTGCAAATTCTTTTTATGGATCAAATTAGCAAGCACTGTTAAATCTATGACTATGAAATACGAGGTCTATTCAACTTCGACCATTATTGCTAAAATAATAAAGTGCACATTAGCATTGATGTTTGGCATTAGCATTGTGCGTTGCACAGGTAATTAAGTGAAAAATAACTCTTTCAAGGGTTTAATTTTTTCCAAACTTTCACACCTTTTTAAACCATTCACTGCATCGGTAAATCACATTAAGAAACAAGTATCAGTTATTAAAACAATTGTTATTCACAAATGTTTCTTAGTCTTTATAAAAATTTTGCATTTAATCGATGAGGTATAATCGATCTTGCTAATATTGATATGGCAATTCGATCGTTAATCAGCTGCTCAACCTGAGTACAGGAGAATGGCCTATTTGGATAGAACCTGGAAAATCCCGATTAGATAAATCATTAAAAGTCCATCCAAAATTTTAGAAAATATTATTTATCTCCACATATTATATTATAAGTTTTCAGTATTCCAAATGAAAATTTTTAAAGCTCTCTCCTCTCATACACTGTAAGCCGTCGAAGTTAAAACGTTGCGACGAAGTTTGGCGAATAAGATTTACCGCTTGTGACTAAATTACGATTGCAAACAAAACTGTTGTTTCCTTTGAAAGTGAATAATTGTGGTTATTTCGTTTTGTCAAAGGCCGTCTGAATGTTGAAAATAAATATGAAAATCGTGAAGGTAAGTTTAAAAACAAAAACTTAATAAAACCGGTAACAGAAAAAAAATGAGCACACACAAAAACACAAACCTTATAAATTATAAAATTAAAATTAGTAGTAGGATAGAAAAAGGAAGTTCACATCTTTAATTCGAGCATCAATGCAGTAAATAGTAGACATTAAAAAAACTTAAAATCTTCATTGAGGATTATACGAAATTTATGATTTAAAAAAAAAAATTCAAAATTTGTCGTTCGTTTCAAGCCGTTTCATTGATTAACGACAAGATAGGCAGTAATACATAGTCAGGGGGAAGCTAATGTTTTCATATGATCACTCCACTCCGTTTTTAATATGATTCCCTAAAACGTAACTAAAAATATATACAGGGTGTAATATTTAAGAGGAGTGTGAGGATATCTGATAAGGAATGATTAATTTCACAATCCCGTAAGTAATTTATAGTTCTGAAGGTTCTTAATTACCGTGCGATCAACTACATCAGAGATGAATTATGGAGATGGATGACTGTAAATATATTTATTCAAAGCGGATAGAAGATACATGAATTAAAAGGATGTATTTTGATTAATATGTTCATTCAAGTGGCAATGCAATAAATTAATGCATGTACGAGTACGTGCGTTTGAGGAACCGAGTTCAGTTTTGCGAAAAGAAAGTTATTTATTCAAATAAATTTGAATAAACACTGCGCCAACTTCATATAATAGGATAAGAATGGCGTACATGATGACGGTGTTCGTGTTAGCAATAGATGGAATTATTTGTTTTTTTTTTTTTTAGATGCGTAAAGCCACGTCAATTAAATCTTTTAAAATATTATCTAAAGAGCATTATCTTGCTCTAATACATACCTTCTCTTTCCGATAGTTCTTGATGTTCGTATGTCACTGCTGGTTGGTTGGTGGTTTATGGTATGTTAAGAAAGTTTTAATTTATTTTTTCTTTATTTAAAGGTATAATTCTTTAATGGTTGCCTTAAAGAAATCGGTACGTAGTGATGAACCCGCCAGTTGTTTTCTACAACCTTTTTTATATAATTCCCTATACGACCTGTGCTGTGTAAACGAAAAAGAGTAACTATGATAATGATGAAGGTAGTGATGGCGACAATAATATTGATAATGTATTTAAAAATATAATTACATACATCAATGCTTTCCATACTACTGTTTCAGAAACAATTGTATTTTGCAGAAATCCAGTTAAAAATAACTTAATATTCGTTAAAAACTTAAGTGTAAATAATAACGTGCCTTTAAGCAAATATACCTACTACTGAATAAATATCACAAATTGGACGATAAGGCTCTATTAATTTGCAGGTATCCCTTTTATTGGTACATCCTCTTAAGTATATTATAGTAACCTTTACGTGTAAGCAGGATAATTTGATCCTTTCCTCAGTCTGGTCACATATTAGTTTTGGGCTTTAATTATGAAAACGTAAACCGATTTTTACAAAACATCGCTGTACCTTCCGAACCTGATAGGTCGTTGTTAAATGATGCTAATAGGTTCATAGTATCCACGGATCAAGGTAGAGGCAATAAACGGAAATTTAAGCTATGTTTATGTTTAACAAAGTTCCCTCGAATCGTGTCTGCTCCGGTAAAGGTGGCTTGATTTACTAAGCAGGCAATATCATCGAGGGCTGGTCCTCCGTGAACTGACGTACAGTCATTACTACGTTAAGTGTTTCGTTCCTGGCCTTGGGTTACTTCTCATAGTGTATGGGGTAAAGACACCCAAGTATAGCTTTTGTGAAAAAACCTATTACTGTGCACCGTCCCGTAATTCTCTGATCTCACAAAGCAAACTTATTGCTGATTATACGTAGGTAAGTATTATAGGTAAATTATGCCACCGTTGACAATGTAAATTTAGAATTACATTATCATATCATTTTATAAAGATCTCACTTCAGAGGTAGTGAGTCCATTTGTAATAGTGTTTGATTCTGAAATGTATTTTATCATTCAAACATTATCAGTGTATGAAACTTTAACCCTGGACGACAACATTATTTATCATACTACATTACAATTAAATTTAAAAGCATAATATTGATAAACATAGCTTCCACATAAGGATTGTAATTTATATGGAGGATTTTTATTTCGTTATCTAGCCAGAGCAACATAATTGCCATATTTATGACCTATACTTATGACTCAGCTGTTCTTACATTTACCTGTGATGACAAAAATATTTTAATTCCTGAACTAGTAATCAAGCCCCGCTTCGCTTTGGAAAATTCTGTAGATCCATTTCGTATAAACATCCATTTCTTTGAATGTGAAGTAGTATAGATATACCCATAATATTATAAGTTCAAAATATACCGAATATCATCTTAATTAGTCTAATGGGTTTAGTTTTACACGTTAAAAGACAGAGAAACAAAAAAAAAAGTTTACGCCTGTTCGTCGATAACAATACCTATATTCAATGTCCAAAAATATACCATATAACAATTAGTTATATTATAAGTAATAATACAACAATAAAATAACAATACAAATGAAAACCTTAAAAACATTACATCACCAATTTTAAATTCAGAATCAGAGATAAGCTGACGTATTACGTGTGACAGTTGCGTGACCAGCTACAAATTGGTTTATGTAAATCTGTAGATACGACTGCCGTTATATTTCAAGCTGGTCTGAGGAAACAGTTTTTTTTTGAGGATTTTAAATTCCGTATTACTCACTGTATAGGATATCTAACGGTAGACTTAGTTTTTTTTAATCGTTGTTAATACTGAGATTATCATCTATCCGACAAACCTTGCTTTTCACAAACATCAGGAATAGCTATCTAAAAGTAAATTGCGATAGACAAATTTCCCTCCAAACGTTTCGGATCTGCACTTTTAAAGTGAAACTGCAATATGTCGTCATATTAAATATGAACTTATGAAATAAACGATTAAAATTAACTAAATATATAGTATCACAATCCTATGATTAAAAACGAATGTGATTGTTTATTGTGATTAAGTAATTTGAATCAGCAAAAACACTATTTACTATTTGTTTTGAACATGGGAAAACAAAAATGCATTCTTGTAATAGTGTCTTTACTTTGTATTGTCACATTGATAGACACTATCATCTATTATATGATGTAAGTGAACTTAATATGAATAGAATGAAAAAATTGAGACTCAACATATCGTGTAAAACATAACACGTGCTAAAAGAGCACATAATTATCACATCGATAACTTCATACGAAGGTTTGATAGGTAGCAAAACGGTAATGGAAAATCCTCCTAACATGTCCCATGGTGGGCACCAGTATAATAGAGTGTATAGTGTTTGAGACTAGTTCAGATTAAATGAGTTTGAAATCGTAATGAATATAGTAAATTGATATATTAAAAAAGAAAATCTTTTTCTTTGTGTACATATATCCATGTGAACATGTATGTGATATATCCATATCAACTTATAAATAGACTTTAATTTTAATAACTCCGCCCTAATGATTTGAGATATTCGACAGAGCTCCAATCACATAAATGCAAGATTTTTTAGGGTTCATCTGGTGAGGACTACCCGAGTGAATGAACCGCGAATTAATTGATCGCAAGCTAATCTAGTAGTAATTATCACAAGTGTATTAAAATAATTTTCTACCTTACTATTAAGTGAAGGTGGTATAATAACATATGCTTCAATTTTAAAACATGGACTTTTTATATATCTTCCGCTACATAGGCTATAAATTTTAAACTTGTTTTCGTGGCAATCTTTTGCCTTTATACGGTAAATCCAACTCTCAGGCGGCTATGAGTAAAACATAATAAGGAACGTGGAGCAATTTTATCATTTTCGCAGTGAATTCTTTAACTGATCGAAGCTAAAATGGGAGTTACCGCAGGAAGCTAGCACAGTGTAGAATATTAATGATAAATTAAACCGTGCGTTTGGGACTGTATCTTGAAGTTATCTACGAACAAGTATCTCAGTAAAAAGTGGTGTTATTGGTATTCAAACACATGGCTCATGCCAGGAAAATATTTTCTATTCTAATTCTCAGTATAGGCAAATCACACATAATATTCTTCTGTTGTTTTTATAAGGTTTATTTTGAACTTCTTCTTTACAAAATTTTTGGCGTATTTAAATTGCTGACTAAAACTTTAAAGTTGAATGATTAATTTCACGTACTTATTTATATATATATACACATATATATTAGGGTGATTATAAAAAAACCAGAAAACAGTCATGTGAATAGGGTAAACTAAAAATGAGAAATCGATTAACAATGCTCCGTTGTGAGACAAGCTTTTAAATAAAACAAATTAAATTAAGAATGCCACCTTTTACTATATTAATTGTGCAATTTTAATATCTACGTAAATTAAGTTTCGGACACCTCCTGATTTAAAATAAAAACATATCATTTCGGTTCATTTGTGTAGAATTTATAATAAATACAGCGCCACCTGTCGGTTCAAAGCACTTTTTCATATAGTTATATGCACCTGAGATTTATCTCATGTTTTATTAAGTAGGTCGACACAAGCCGTAGTACTATGATACAGATTTCTCTAATTGCCTATTTTGTGTCTGATTAAGTACCTCATCGCCATAACATTGACTCAAAAGATTCACATGTTCCAAAAGTGTAAAGGCTGGAACAAAACCGCAGAATAGTCAGCATTTCTCGTGTTTAAAACAAAGGTTGAGTAATGCAACCTTGGACAGTACAATAGTTAGCGTGTATCCAAAAGAATATGAAACAATGCTCCCAGAGAGACAAAAGACAAGTTTGACGACTACAGGCTTTGAATGAGTGCAGAGACTCGACACTTTTTTGCGTGAAAAACAGGAAAGCATATAAAATTCTAGCGCTTGAAACATCTCCTTTGAGTATGTCATTACTGGGGTACGGAACTTTTAAGAAACCTCGTAGGAATCATTGTTATGAAAATTATAATGTATCGATGAATGGGATTACCGAAAAAGGATTCGTGTGTTGATGATGATCAGAATAAGAACAGCTGAAACTAAAAGTGTTACGAAGTCCAACAATGTGGCGTTCAAAATTTGATTCGGCTAATCTTATATATCATCGAACGAATTAAGGCAATCGCGACTGAGATGGCTTTTTTTATGTGAAGTAAGTAAGGAAGCAGAAGGTTCATTCACAGCCGACCACGGACCCAAAGATATACGTGATATCAAGAGCATCGTGAACGCGTTGGGCAACAGGAGTAAAAAGAGCAATCTTATTTGTTGGCTCCCAAATTTTGCAACGGAAATGCGTTAAAAATAATTTAATCGATTTTATTAGGAGGACGATAGCTAACCAGGCAGGTAAAGATCTCCGTGAATTTCCATGAGTACTGTTAAGTTAAACTGGGCGATAAAAAAAACCAGCGACTTTTAAAAAGATAGAATTAGATCTGAAGCCATTAGCCATCGCCCCTTGATTAATTAGAGCAGGCTTTATCCTAAGAAGTGAAACCAGGGTTCACTTCTAACACAGAAATTCTACTAGTGTTCTAACATAAAAAGATTTACAAATAAAGCTCTGATATCGCTAACATCTTGTTGCTATCGATCAAGCTTGTGTGCTAATATTACTGGACAGAAATATTCTTTTCCATTATTCGTTTAAAAATAAATTATACATATAAAGTTTTTTTTTTTTATCTAATGAAAGGATCAAATATTATTTAAAAGACTGAAAATGTCTTCCAAATCCCATTATAAAGACAGTAGTATTGGTTTTATGGCCATTACAGATCGTATAAAAACCAATTTGAAATTCTGACGGTAACCATGTTCTAAACGAATTTAAACTTCGATATCTGCGAGCCTATCGCAGAAATCTTTGAAACTCTCTGGGTTAAAGAATGAGCAGAGGTGTTTTAATACTTTTATCTGGCTTGAAGGACCGACATTACGAAAAAAATCCAAATATTGAAAGTACGAATTTAATTAAGTATTCAGAATTTAACTTCACCGTGCTTTGATGATAAATATATATTAAGATATAAACATAGTTCTATATTTGATTCTTAGTTTTTTATAATAAAAAAAAAAATAATGAAATTAAAAACAGTTTTAGTATATCTATTAGAAGTATCACTTTAAGTTGATTCCGTTTTACATTCACTTTCCCTTTAGCACACCTCTAATGAAATAGTAAACAAAATTTTGATTTAAAATAATCTGTATTCTTATACAGTTCCATAAAATACATTCTCCCAATGTTTATAATAAATACTTATAGTTTAATTCTTACCGAGCACCTGTTTCAAATGCTGCAGGCAACTACGAGTGTAAACCGCTAGAGAAACTTCAATATTGAAACTCAATTATACTATAACATCAAGCGTACACAACTCTCAAGTTTGTGTACCGTTGTGGAACCCGTTGTACAGCCTTGGCCAAAAGTATTAGGCACCCCCAATAAAGTTACTGCACATCTGTGATAGGTGAACAACGAGT
>DWPT01008455.1:0-10192 GCA_018251895.1 Agathymus mariae mariae
CCGTTGACTATTGTAATGCAGACTTGAGCGAAGTCACAGACGCGTAAGAGATTAGGACGTTCCGTTACGCCGCGACACAGGGTACTGTCTGCTTACAGAATAAAATACTCTCGAGTACCGATCAAGAGTGGCATCGTCAGTTACGTACGACGGTATCTATTGTATCTAGATTTTATTTGCCGACCATGCCAGCAGTTCCACATTTCTGCACATTTATCGTCGGTGTACTCAACTGCTGTTCTCTTCATTGCTTACTTGATTTATTGTGTGACGATGTCCGGGATGTCTCTTAGTTCCCATCTTAAGCGTCTGTATTTATTTTTGTTTAAAAACATTGGTTCTCTCTGCAATTTCTCTTAAAGGTCTGGGATTTTTGATACAATATAATAGTATAGAGGAGTAGATTGAGAAATTTTCAGGCAGAATGTCTTAACGTGCCCTACAAAGAATGAGGTGCTCATTATATTTAGACACGAATGATTGCCAACACTTGCTACCTGGAATTAATACTGCATCTAACGTTATGCGGTATATTCAGTTCACAGTTCAGAAATGTCAACAAAGGTAGCCCGAAGGAGCATTAAACTATGGTTGCCTTCAATGTCAAATCCCAAGGACTGTACAAGAAGTCCTTTCCGCGACCAATAGGCGTAAATATGAAGCGTATGATATGGTTCTTGCTATCCTAAACTAGAAGGCAAAACTGTCTATAATATCAAGTCTCTATTTACAGTGTAGGGATAATTATGAGGCAACGTAAAAACCAAAGGTCTTTAAACCGTACACGGAATTTATTGTTATTTACACGTTAACACGGAGAACACACGAGCTCAGAAGAAAGCGTGATTACACAAGACAAGAGATTAGCTGGAAAAGAGTAGAACAGTATAGAAATATTAGCGTTGGAAGCGAGCCTTTCGAAGAAAACGTATGTAAGGAGGCGCACGCGCAACCGTCCGTCTACCGCAAGCCTCACTGGCCACTACCTATCATTGGAAGGTGCGTGTGTGTGGCGAAACAATAAAAGCGTCGCGAATCTAAGATTCTCGATCATGCCGTTAGAAATCGTTACAACAGGAATAATTTACAAATTAAATTTCGAGATAATTTAATCACATAGGTTTTCCGTAAATGCACTTTTACACGTATTTTTTTTTTCTGCTATCGTTTCGAAAAGGTGCTTTAACCAATTTGCAATTTGCGCCCACTAATGTTGAACACTAGTTTGTTTTGTGGTATGTCATTATTATTTTTATATTGTATTGTACTTTATAACGCAAATATATAAATTTTGATTTACAAATAAAGAATGATAATTATAAACCAAAGAGCAAAGGGCCTGCTGACGGTAGTTGATCATTGTGGCCTACAGACGTCCATAATACCAGACCCAAAATCGACAAGGATACCAAAGCATATTACTGTCTCTCTGACACTGCAAATAACATAGATGAAAACAATTCACGGTTGATTCTCGGAGGACGATGGTAACCAGCCAGGTGAGAAAAAAATCTTACCACCAACAACTGAGAATTACAGAGTCCAGTGCCGTCCAGCAACGTTATACTATCGCTTCGTCTTTCAGTAGGATACATCTCGAGTAAGGGAGTTTGTTTTAGGCTCAAAAATAGACATACCATCTTACACCACAATTTTTGTAATAATTCCAAAGCACAAAGTAATTTTCTTTTAAAATACTCGCTGATTGATTAAACTGAAACTTACCAAAAAAACATGATAAGTTAACAGGGAAGCGTTTATATTTGTTTCTTTATTTAGAGAATAAAATTATTTCAGTTACGTAATACTCGTATCGAAGGCGCGCAATAACTTATCGACGGACCGTGGTTGTGGAGGTCGCTCCCTGCCCTTTATGGAGCATATTCGGTTTATTCCGTCTATTTTCTGATCATTACAAATGAAATATCGACTCGGCATGCTCTTGACGACAATTGTTTTTATCACGACCAGCGTAGCCATCAACTTTAATAATGCCTATATACGTATACGTCATAAACGTGGAAGTATATATATATATATCTATCGTTGCAGCAACTACTTAGGTTTTAGGTTGTGTCCATTGTCGTGTGGTCATCGATTATTAGTAGATATGACAGCTTTTACTTATTTGGATGTTTTCTCCAACTAAGATGAAAATTAAATTGAAAAGTTTCACTAAATTCATATTATACACTGATAAATACCATTCTAGTCATTAAGGAACCATCCTTAATGCCAAATAATCAGAGCAAATTATGTTTATTAATTATAAACAACTCAGATTATTAATTAATATCTCTTCGTAAACAACTGTTCAGAATAACGTGCGTAGCAAGAGAACAGAAAATCACAGGAACCCTCAATTAATTCCTAAGCCAATGTCTTTTGAATTAAATAAATGATTTCCTTCTCATAGCTTCTGTTTTCAAACGTAACGAACAAACATATAATAAACCATTTAATTAATTTTTTTACAGTGAAAGAACCCTATGGTTCAGTTATTAAGTCGTTGTGATAAAACAGCACGTTGCCCAGGGTGATGACTTCAAGTTTCACCCTTAGAAAAACCACAATTACGTAATAAATGAATTCTCCGCTCTCTGTACCAAGTCCCAATTGAAAAGAAGTGAAATCTTTTATAAAATCATGTCTAAAGAATTTATATGAAAAAACAAAATGTTTTACATTATATTTAGATTAATTTACATTTAGTGAAGTTGTCTCATTATTATTTAATAAATGTATATTGAGAAGGTTTAGTGGTTAATCTAAATGTCGTAAATTGTTATTATGCCCGAGGGCTTCCGACATAACGATTGCTATCTAAGGTTAACGACCAGAATAAACAGCTAAACAAGATATTCGATTCACGGAAGCGCTTATTAAATTTTTCTACTAACAGTATCTTATCCAACTATCCACCATGCACGAAGATATTTAAATTAATTTATCAATTACGTTTGACATAACCATCAATCCACCATCATCTAATCAATCTGCATGGCTATAGGCAAAATGTAACAACCCGAAATTCCACCTCTGTTACTGGCTTACCGTACTCACCAGTGACTTAACAATGAAGACAAGTCAACTCATCAAACTTATTTTTCACAACACGAAGGAAAGTAAAAGCTTTGTCCACAAGAGTAATAGCAGAGCCATAAAAATTAGACGAATAAACAAATGAACATAGACCAAATCTTACAAAAAGTCAATTGGTGAAATGCAAAAAAATTTCTTAAGCATTATTTCAAAGAAATAGACCCCAATATTCAAGATAATGAATGTTCTATCTCAAGTCAACGTATTTCTCAACAATATTATCTATGAGTACATTACTCACAGTACGCCTTTAGGACCTGTTGGCCAGCATCGACAGATAATAAACTGTTCTCAAATGGGTCAAGCCTGAAGGCTTGAACGCCTAAATAGAACTGTTTGTCCTCAAAGGGTAAAAAAAGTACTGGAGAATCAGTACGTTCTTTCTTACCTTACACATTCTCTTGCCGACGCTTCAATAATACCTTGGTCTTGCTGATGACCAGTTACCATAAAATGACTCGTTTGTAACATAAAAAAGAGTTACTGATCTGATGATATCCGTGACCATATTAAATGTTTTTGGGCTACATGCTGCTCGCCGTCTCGTCGGTTAGCCGTCAGTAAAAATCTCAGTATGATATTTCTAAACTATTATTTTTTACACAGAAATGACAATGGAATTAAAACCAATTTATAAACATACATAATCCTTCTTCAAATTAAGAAGTTTACAGCATTATTTAAATATTGTAAAAAATTATGTTGCCTAAATCTGCCTGACTTAGGTTAAGTTTAACACGTCGTGCATTTTCACACCTTTTTAAGTTAAAAATTAACACTATTTTCCTCTGATCGACTAATCACAAGTTTTTTTAGAATCAATACAGTATCCTTTTCTTCGTTTATAATGAAGCCAAGGTTCAATAACAACTTTCTTGTAATAGTGATATTATTTAGTCATTCTGAGTAAGAATGCCCAAGAAGCTAAAGACCGCCTACGTATGTGGTGGACAGGTATCCGCTGGTATGAAATTACTTCATTACGAGCTTAATTATTTCGTAAAAGTAAATGGGGCTACTGTGTTTATACCAAATGATAATAAGTTAAATTCCTAAAGGTATTTTTTCTTCATATGTGAACCGCTTAAAGTACTTTTTAGATGACTATGATTGTTTAGTCTAGATTTGCATCTAAATTTTTTTTGAAAATAATTTAATTGTTGTCGGTTAGAATGGCATGTCTTGTGAGTGCAACCTCATTTTGCCAATTGTTTTGGGTCGTAAAAATACGCTTAATAAAAACTGTCCCTGTCAGTTCGTCCATGAATATAGCACCTTTAGTCGTGAAGAATTGTCGCTCTTTTTCATTCAAATAATAGTTTACTGAATTAATAGGATTATGTTGTACAACAATTTCGTTAAACTTAAATTGGTAGCCGACGATCTACAACAGTACTATTTGGCCAATAGGGAAGAACCACTGTTTGTAAAATGTAGACAGCTGACCTACGGGAATCATTACCAAATTTGACGTCGGTGGATCTGGTTATATTAGTTTAAGGTTTTTGGATGATTTTTTATTTTAGTTTCGTGCCTGATCTGGTTACGACCTTTACCGTTTGCAATGTATGACAGATTTCACCAAACATTTGATAATTATAATTTTTTAACCCCTCTGAACCCCTTTGCTTGGAGGCTAGTGCAAGGTTGCGTTGGGGAACGTATTAAGAGTGTTGAATATCGCAGAAGGTTAGATTGGTTTGGTCTTGCATTATTCTTCTCTTTTGTCAGAATATTGTCACTAATTACCGATGCCAAGCTTACACCAACAAGTTCGTTTCGCCTCCACTCGTTTCATGATAATTTTCATGACAACAACGGAGATAACAGTAGATTTTATCTCTAGTATGAATACCAACCGACGAATCAATCTCTTAAGATAGTTCTGAGGAGTTGGACATTAAGTATGATATCCCAAACTTGAATGAATGGCTTGAAGTTCATTCTATTACAAATATGATTGTGTTAAATATATATAAATGTAACACTATTGTATTATATCTTTAGTCGTTTTGAAAATTAATCTCATAATGGAACATCGTAATGGATGTTAAAAAGATGTGTTGAGTGGCTGATGAAGTGAAGTAAGAGAGGGTACACCAAAAAAGTAAAATAGATATTTTTCTAAACGATTAATGTATAAGAGTGGTGTCACTTACTGGTAATTACAGACTATCTTGACAATGAACCACGCGAATAACGTACAAACATTTTGATAATCGTAATTGACAATTCTGTGTTATTTTAAATACACGATACCAAGTTGGAGCGAATTGAATTAATACTTATTTATAAATTAAAAGGGAAATCTTTATAAAAACTGATAAAGACAGGTCAGGTTATTGCACCATGACAGACAAGCGCTGAAAACCTTTACGTGACCTTTGTATGACAATGCAATTATCCAGCCTGTGTACGTGTTTGTGTACGGCCTGTGTCCTGCGAAAAATAGAGTCTATGCACCTCTTTGCTTCGTTTACATTATTATTGCGTTACTTTACGAATATTGCCAGTTGGGGCCTCGGGTAACTGAATAAATGTTGTTTCATTGAGCTACTCCAACCCCAGTTGGTATGCCAACGAATGCCAAATATTAAAATAGGCAACGAAAAATGAATATATTGCGAAGCAACGGTTTATTTGAATTTATTATTTTTACGATTTGCAAATTACATTTTTATGAATTTCTTTTATATCGAGGATGTAGCATTTTCGTTTTATTTTCATTAGATTTTAGTACCGGTGAAATAACACATCGACATCACATCACGTCACGTGGCTGTGAGAACATCAGAACTGCTTATTGACCAAAATTAGGGTATAACACAAAGATAAGTGTACAGGAATTTATAAGTTGCCTAGGACTGAGGTTGCCCTTAAAATAAGGTGTGCGATTTGCTCAACCTGATACAACCTTTTATAATACCATAATTACTAACTTTTATATTTACACTAAAGATGAAAAGCTTTTTAAAAAAATTATATATAATAAGGTACATACAAATTTACTTCAACACACAACAGACATATTTAAGTTTAATTTACATGATATATAACTTCAATCTGATGGTTCTGTTCAAAATCTGTTACTTATTTACTTTTCGCAAATACGTTTCGATAAATAATCCGAGAAAATTTTCTTGATTAAGACAGTTTTTACTTATTCCAAAATAATTTTGAGCTTCCTTTTTTCTTGAGTAAAGAATTATTTTTTTCCTGTGCGCACCGATATATTCATTTACTACAGCCAATTGTAGTAAGTACCCAGTAATTTTATTAGTAGATATATTTCATAAAATTCTGTAAATAGTAAGTTTTGTGGTCGCAATATACTTTGAACTTGCTTATGAAAATCGCAAAGACAGCGCAGAAAAACTCGCACTTGCACTGAATAACAGAGACAAAGACGTTTAGTTAAGTTGCTTCTGGAGTTCAAAAAAGAAAATATTTTTAAAAATACAAATTAAAAGAAAAAGAAGTTGACCAACAAATGCACTTGATACTTAAATAATAAATATCTCAACTTTCACCACAAACTCTCACCTCGATACTTATTTAAGAAGCGATACTTCAATGGAAAGTTTTATGTGCCCTAAGTGAATCGTTAAAATAATGCACCAACCCTCTCCAACAAACCAACTCCGGAAGTCCCCTTTTAGTCGCCTCTTACGACAGGTAGGGGATACCGCAACTCGTACTCTGGTCCCGAGCTACAGGGACAGAAAATGTGGTCAAGATCGTGCCCTTAACCATTTGACTTATGATAATTTTATATACCCAAAAGTTATCTATGGATAGCTAAAGGATTAACTTGAACTTTATAGAGCAGACAAATACAGATATAACTATGGCTTTTATACTTGCTAGTAAGTAATTTTTCGACGGCCGAAAATATGCCCATAATCATATTATTTTTTAATAATACCATTAGGCAAAGATCTGCCAAATGAACAAAAAAACCGGTTGAAAACAGAGGAGAAAAAGGTAGTAAACTTTTTATTTTTACCTATTTATACATACCGAGTACATTTACTTACTTTTCGAAACGATAGTAGAAAGAAAAAATTACGTGCATAAGTGGATTTGTATGTCATTTCATATATTAGGTTAGGACAATAATTAGGTAAAGACATTGCTCTTTTCCAATTGATTTCAATGCATTTCGTATCTTAAGATAAATAGCCTTTATGTATTCCACTACCACACACGTAAGTCCAATGTAATAATATTATTTTTTGGTGACTCGTGCATTACTGCGATGATGACAGCAAAAACACGGAGAAAAAACAAGGATTGTCGAAAGTCATCGCTGCAGTGATTGGATGAAAGGTTGACGGATGACTTCAGTCACTGAAAAAACATTGTCGTTGTCCCATTGAACTATTAATCAGTGATGGCCCAGTAGTATAGTCGTCGGTCTTCCACACGACAGACTCGAGTTTGTATTCTGCATGTACCTCTAATATTTCAGAATTATCTGGGTATTACCAATTAGGTAATTACCACTTAGATGCAATAAAACATCGTGACTAATTCTGCATATCTAATAGTTCTCAAAGGTATGTACAGTCCGTCAACGCGCACTTGGCCCCTTTCATTGAGATAAGACTCGAACTCAATGGGACAATAATGGGTGGTAAGGACGATGATGATGACCGAACTTTTATATCTTTGAGCAGATGAGCCGGGTGGTGCCAAGCGGTAACCACCGTCCATAAACATCTACGGGTATACCAGCTATATAAGAAACATGTTAATTTTATACAGTAATAAATTTTTTCACTACATTTTTAAAATCCTGGAAACTAATACTCGGTCAATAAACTGACATATCAAATGTACCGTTCCGCTACCCTCATCAACTATGTTTATAGGCAATCAAAGTCGTTCTCTCACGTCCCCAACCCTCGCACACCCCTCCGATGAACGTAAAATAACGACTCAAACAGCCACCCAATATCCGCCAATACGAGTATCGTAAACCGGAATAAGCAATGTGAATGACCACCTGCGTGCAGTGTTCGTATTGTTAGGAGGTGTGTTTGAAACCACTTTTTAAAAAGGAATTATTTTATTAATACGAATAACACGGAATTTAGGATCCGTTGGCAGCCGTGTGAGTAGTAAGAGGTCGCGTGTAAGACTGAGGTGCCGAGAGAAACGGCTAGTATTTAATTAAGAACTTAACGCTAGTTTGCAAAATGGGTAGAGAGGGGAAAGAGGGTTGTGTCAGCACATCGCCCTACAGGGGTAAGGTATAACAGTATGTGTTACAAGCCAGCGTCCCCAACATCCTTCCTGCAGACATTTAAATAACGACCAGCTTCAAATTTCCTTGTGACGTAGTTGACTGTCGCAAAATTTATTTCACTCGTTATATTTATTTATTGTTATCTCTCCAACAACATTACACGATTTTTATAGTTTAACACAATATTCAGTATTTATTCAATTAATTAGACATAATCTTCATATGTACCATATCAAATGACAACCGATTAAAAAACAAGATTACGTAACATTATTACAATCACTTCACATGTATATTTAAATTCTTTACTTAACCACAGCTACTTCCACCTACTTCTGTACTTAACACCTACTTCTGTAAGTACTTAAAATCCGTAATAGGAGACTCGGATGGAAATGGCAAAATGTTCAAAGGAAAAGGCTTCCCTATTAAATTTATTTGTTAACATCTTTAAGCTTCACATGATTAAATAACAAATTTATATCCAAGCTCGAGAATCTAATCATCAAATTGAACTTCAATATTTTATCATAAGAATTTCTGTTCGAGTGAGATGGAATTTCATTAATAATTTGTTCAACTTGAACATGGAGTGGCATTTTCAAGAATGTTCAAGAGAAAAATTGGCCAGTTTCTTAACTATGTAAATTATATACTCCATTTATTCATAGCCCTGAGATTGCATTTACTAGCCGATAAACAAACAATACCAAAGTCAATTGAACAGCCAAATAGAGACTTTCATTACCTGCTGTTTAAGATTTTATAAAGGCGATAGATTGATTTTATTATTATTATGAAGCTATATAACACAAGATTATGAAGTTATATAACACAAGAGTGCCAAAACCCGTGCAATTGAATTTAAGACCGTAAAATGTATTGATTTGAGTATTACTGCGAGCCGCGGTGGACGCCCGGTGATATCGTTATATTTGAATTATCAGTAAACATGGTCATTGGAAATTCATTATAGCGTACTTTCTCACAAGAGGATATCTTAAAAATAAATCGGAGTATGTGTTTTGATAAGCGTTTGGATCGCCCAACCACTTTTCATTTTTTACAATTCTGAAAAGTGTTGAACCACCCGTGTTGTAACAAAAAACACACAATATTATTGTAGTGTAGATCGAATGGATAGTCATATTAAAAAGTGTTTAAAGGCCTTCCACAAAACTCAAGTTCTGCTTATATAAATGCTGCAAAAAGAACGGTTACCAACAACATTTTGGAACAAACATAATTAATCTAACTCTATACTGCATTTAATTTTACTGAATCACTTTCTTACATTACTTATAAAAAAAAAAAGCCTATCTATTGTGAAATTTGTAATCCAAACGGATGTTTCTAATAACACAATACAGTGTAAAAGAAGGTACATAAAAACAAAAAGTAAATATTTAGTAGTAGTAACTAAGTTAGGCTGTCATTTAACGTGTACAGTTCCAGGTGACCTGCCGCAGGGCCCACGGGCAGCCTGCACGTTAACGAGAAACAAAGTTTCTTGGAGAGAAAGTATTTATGTTTCTTTATTAAGCACTTCTCCCAGCCGCACGCCCGATCTTGGAAAATGAGATTAATTATATTTCTTTTCTACTTATAGTTGTTCAACGGTTTCATTATAAGGTAGAATTTCAATTTCGATTGTCACTTTGACATCGGTTATAATTAGATTTTGCTACATCAAAGAACTTTTGAACCCGTTATTCAGTAGAGTGATGAAATGTCAAAAAATAATTACAGTAATTCGTATTTTATTATTTCACTAGCGACCCGCTCTGGCTTCGCACGGGTATAACATATATAGCCTATGTCACTCACTGAAAAAATGAT
>DWPT01008456.1:0-10192 GCA_018251895.1 Agathymus mariae mariae
AAACCTAATTAATTTTCCTCCTGGAGTATGGAAAATCTACACAATAAGGTACTCCATAAACCAGGAAGATTTCAAAATTATTCAATCGAAACGCAAACTATCGAGGACAATACCGAGCCTCGGTTAGCTGTCGTCAATTTACATGGATTTCTTACTTTGGTCGCCCGCAGGATTCTTGGAAATCTCAGTTCACCTTCAGCCAGAAACCTTGGCAACGTATAGGTAGGTACTATAATCAGTGGATGCGTAACGAACGTATGCGCGTGATAAATGAATCCGAAAACTAATGAAAATCATCCAAAAACAAGAAACGAGTTTTTTCGTGAAAAATTATTTAATTTTAGCAGCCAATAGTAATTGTTGTGTAATTTTATTTGTAATTAATATAGCATGTTCATGATTACTTGTTACGGGTGCGACTATTTCAGCTTTAAAATATATAAATGCACTACAACAAAATCTTCCAAGGTTAAGTTCAAGTGATACATATTAAGATTGACATAGCATTAACAATATGTTAAACCACAGGTTTTATATATTATACATATATTTTATATTTATATTTTATACATTGCCCTGTCAATCCAATGATATCATTGATCAAGATTTTTGGATAAATATAAAGGACCAATGGAGGTTAAGGGTAATATAATAATTTAATATTACGAATTGATAAAAATATAGTACATACGTTACGATTTTTATATCATAATAAAAAGTCTTGGAAAATAGAACCAAGATGTGAATCTCTCCATTATATTATATTGAAACTAATTTTAATGAAATGTTCTAAAGAGTTAGGTGAAGGAATTTATATGGCGAGTTTCATAGCTAAGCCATCAAATGGTTTAATTCCTATAAGAATATTAAATACTACTGAAAACACGATAACCTTGACAGACATAAAACCAGTTATTCATAGACTAAATTATTACAGGATATGTACATTTGTAAGTGGGTCTGGAAATTAACATGGATAAGACGAATCATGTCTAATGTACATGTTACATCCATTATTGTTGCTGTTGACGGTGCCACTCTCGAAGTTTCTAACGAATACAATTGACTTGGGCTCGTGATCCAGATGAGTAAGTCCAACTTCAAGAAAAACGCCCCCTGACAATATATTGATGAACTGAAGAAAACGGCAGGTCGGCAGGGAGTCGTTGGATTCATTAACCTTGAACAGCTCTGAATTATGTATTATTTTTATTCCGTTGCCTTCGTCCTCCGAGCGCTCTTTACATTATTTATGATGATTATGTTTTGCATTTAAATATGTTTTGTTTGCATAATGTTTATTTGCCATATTGCGACACTGGATTCTACCTTGATAGTGTAGTTACTAGTCTAGTGTACCAAGTATAGATAGAGGCAAACGAGCAGAGAGATCACCTTATGGTAAGTGTTCATCATCGCACTTAGTATTCATAGCATCAAGTTCAGCGTATGTTACGTTACCGTCCGAGCAGGAAGCAATATTTTTGGAGCCATGGCATTGCAATCGACTAGTCGAGCGTAAAGCAAACACTACCGTAACACTTTTTCTACTGTACGAGTATCGCAGCACGCAATACTCGTGGACAGAGCGACTACACCCGATATTAATATAGATTGTTTATTTTTACAAGTATAACAAGTTCTTCTCCGAAGGAATCCGATTCCTATGTAAATTACTGTGGTTCTCTAGTATATTTAACGCAATACATTATTCAAACTAAAAAAATAAGTACATACAATCGGATTACTGAATCGAAGTACACACGAGTATAACCAACACCGTTCGTCTTCGTATCGTCTTTTATGGAACTCTGTACAAGATTTTACAATAAAGTCTTTAAGTTGATAAGTCCTTCACCTATTGAGTTTTACGTGACGTGTTAAAACACAGCTTGTTGGTTAATTATGTTATAGTGTAAACGAATACCTACGAAGACGCCTCGAGCACGCCATATCAGCATCTTAGAAAGTTTTTTCTGTAATTAATATGTACATTGACTTAAAAGATATGCTTAGTGTCTTTCATCTTTTATTCTCAATGATATAGCATCTTTTCGAAACGGTTGTAAAAGCAAAAAATGTAATTTATTGCTGTATTAATATGTACCTTTTAGTTACATTGCATCTCAATCTTCAGGAATTGCTCTCAGTGACTTTATCCCTACATACATACATAGTCCAAGTTAAAGATGGCAAGTTTCCTACTTCATTCATATAAATACTAATAAAGTGTATAGAACAACTTAATTCGGTTATTAGAAATCTAAATTTTGTACTAGGTTAAAATGCTAACGTTTGGTAAATTGACAAAAAACTAAAGGAGAAAAACAACTTCGTCAAGGTCAAATTTGTTAATCGATCTTGCTAATGCTATTTACTCGTAGTTTCATAATTTTAGGAGCATTTATCGAATCTATAATTTTCTCATAATAACTTATGTCACGGTGGGGCTGGTTCATTTACTGATGTTAGCTAAAAATATTTATAAAAGATGCATAATTAATAAAGTATCTTGTTGCTCTATATATAAAATATATATAAAATATACATATTGCAAACCAAAAAAAATGAAATTCTAAATATATATTTTAAATACACTAAATTACTTTAAAAATCCACCACTACCCAATAATTTACGTTAAAACACGTACGTAATACAATAATAGGGTCAATTTGCAGACCTCGTCGAACCCCAAAATCATGTCATCCTTTATGTCGACCTTAAAAAGCTGGTTCGTGGTCGATACCGACCACTATGGGATACCTCGTTCTAGAGTTAGAGTAACTTGCAACAACTACACAAAGTCTATAACTCCACCGCTACTATTTATTATCACCCAATTCATATACAAGATAAGTTACCTTCATAGTATGCAATGTTTACAAACTATTATGTAAAATTATTGGAACATTATGTCCTATTTGTAAATATACTTGATGACATTTAACTGTATCGCTGGTACATTGCGTATGTCTGTACAGAATAGAATACACGCCATGTTTGTTCTGCTGGACATGCGAAACAAATCGGACACCGAATTTGGTTTGGTTGAAGAAGACTCATAATTTACCAATGATATCTTTATACTTCTTTGAAATTAAACATATTCAAAATATTTATTTGAAGGATAAATAATTTTCATAAAAGTACAATTAGGTGGTGCTCAGCGACATCCACTAGAAGTAATTTGATGTCATCGACGTTTGTTGGACAGCAGGAGGTACCATGAATACGTGGTTGGTTTGGAATCGAGTTTAAACGAGCTCAATACACGGACTAGTTTTTATTGGATGTGATTCTGTACGAAATGCAACAAAATCGAATAAAAAGATCGAACGATTTTTTCAAATCGACAAAAATTCTTTTCAGATAAGTTAATTCGTATCCGATCATTAAAATTTGATTAGAACTGAAGATTATTTGATAAAACAATTCTGGAAAATTAAATTTTGATAATATAATATCGAAATAATAATCCAACAAATATGATATCGCGTTTTTGTATTACCCCATCAGTTTATATCTTTGTTAATACACTTCATAAATACAACCGCACAACCCAGTGGATGACTGTCCTAATCTATAGTAATACCTGCCTCATCATCATTACAACACATATTGCCTTACTGCTGTCTTTGGTCTCCTCTCACAACGAGAGAGGTTAAGGCCATAGTCCACCACGCTGGTCAAATGCGGATTGTAAGACTTCACACACCTTTGAGAACATAATGGAGAGCTCTCAGGTGTGCAGGTTTACTCACGACGTTTGCTTAATTAATTAATATATTTATTGATAATTAATTTGTAATATACACTTAAAAAAAAATTTAAATGCGTGTAGGATTCTAACACGAGTCTTCCGTGCGGGAGGCCACGCTCATACTCGTAGCTACTCTACGCTGGATAACCTACCTACTGGTTATCGTTTTTTTATAATATAGTTTCTGCACTTACATACACATGTTACCGTGAATGTCATCGGCAAACAATGTACTCTCAAACCTATTTAGATTTTAAATTGAAATCAACGGTGCATTGATCCACAGTTTATGCGGTGATATCAACAATAACCAGACTATTAAAGACAAATGGAATAAAAAGTATACTATCACTGCAACAAAACTGTTATTGATCATAAATATGCAATTTTATGCAATTTGCTATAACTATTCATCTTAATATATTTATGAACATATCTGTCAAGTTCATTGCTATTATCTACTACACTGTATTGCTAATTTTTTCTTGTATATTAGTGGAAATGCTTGTTGTTAAATACAATTGTCTATCTTAGCATTCCTTGGCCAAAAACTATGCAATAGTCCTTAGGTCCGCGGTGTCTGCAAATAGGATCTTCTAGGAAGGAAACACTCATGAAATTTTTCGCTTATTATTATGCCTAGCTTATCTAGCTGTCTCGTTGTTTCACTGCAATATGCAGTAATGTACATTTCACGATTAGATTTAGTTGAAAGGGAATAGGTTGCTATTTATTTAAAAAATCTTTACATTTATTGCTGACTCATTCAGCAATCGAGTGATATTTTCTTATACGCCCCCTATTAACAGCTTAAGGCTCAATGAGGTTAATTACCTTTTTAGTTACTGCAGTGTATGGTTGACTGAATCCAAGCCTTGGTTCGGTTTCTAGAAATTATTTTTATTAGTGTTAGTAAGCCTAATTTAATTTTTTTAGAATCGATCAATTTCAGTATAAAGTGTACTAAAAAAGTAGATTACGCTTTATGCAAGTGGTCAAGTCTGACTCTGTTGGTTCTTGGATGAGTGACGTAACCACTTGTGACGACATCTCACGAGCCATTTCGTGCTTGAAACACTATTACCCGCGTCTCAAGATTTCGGACATCCAGTTAAAAAAGGTAAAAAGTCACACCAGATTTTCTCAGAATCTACCAGAATAAGTTGATATTTATTAGAGTTAAGGGATCCAAGTTGTGACTGAAAGAATTTCAGTGATAGAAATTACTTTAGAGTACATTAATTAGATGATAAAAACTTTTTTATTAATTGATTTATGAAAATGTTAGTTATAAGAGGTCACAAATATATTTCTAGTATAATTTTAAATATAAATAAAAATACATAAAGGCGTTTGATAAAAAATATGATTTAAAACCATTATTGATTATGTCTTATAGTTAATCTCATAGCATACGAAACGTAAAGCATACTTTAATTGTACTATGCCTTTGGTAAACCAAAGGTTTTCTAATAAGTATTTAAATATTCCACAAAGCCCGAGTATATGAGATAGTAAATCACCTTGTTATTGAACTTGGTATCAACCTCCGAGCTGCACCTTACCTCTCGGTCCTTACCGTAATCGGATAGTAAGTTTATAACTAGATATTAGGTCGATTTACTCCGCAGGGTTGAAAGGAATTTTCTAATTAGGTAAAGGTAAAAGGTAACTAGTGTTGAATTTTCCTGCGGTAGTCTCATTGTAGGTACTCACACCTAATTTATATCTGATTATACGATAATATGTGCATGACCAAACTTAATGCAAAATAATAACGTTAGATATTTTGAAATATAATTCATTTAATAGATATGCAGTGCATGTTACGCATCCACGCATGCCTGTAATTTTTCATATACTGCTACGAGTCCGCTAAATAGACAATGCAATAGTTAAAAGTATAGAAACTGTTGCATACAATGCTTATTAATTATACGTTTCACCGACATCGGAAAAGGAAGCCAACAAGAACGTCACGCTCTAACGATATACAACTACTATAGACTGTAGGTAAACGTAATATAAGAAATATTATTGGAATCGAATTTATAATAACTTTTCTCTTGTATCCCGAGTTTTTGATAGAGGAATAGAAATCGATCAAAGATAATTGGGTATCTAGAGATAGCGTATATTTTCCTCTATGGATAACTTTATACTACAATAATTTAATCCAGTCGCGTATCAATATTTGTGACGCCAGTAAAACGGTTATTATTAAATCCCTACGTTTAGGTTACACCCTCCCTATACATACTTATTTATCTTTTTCAAGTGAGTGGTGAGTGGTGAAGAAGTGTAAGATGTTGAACGCACTAACTAATAATAGCCTATTCACTCCCCTCTTGAAGAATCCCACATCGTAAGTACCCGGAACACCGACGAACTTTTTCAAAGCTGTTACTAGAGTTACGATTGTAACAGCTGCACTGTTTGTACATGGGTAGAACTGGGTGTAGATACTTTTTGGAGACCTGCCAATAAAAATTACCTCGAGTCCGGCCGATAATCGTCTCTACAAAATCTATTGTTAGAAATAATAAAACACAAGGCGATAAATAAAGATATCTATGTATTTTCTTACAAAATTATTTACAACACCATTATTATGCACATATTCATCGTCATATATAAATCATTATTATAGAGATAAATTAATATAATTTGCAAATTTACATAGCTTACCGCGACAGTAACGCCCCTCTTACTAATCAAGAAAACAGATCGATACAGAGCAGTCACATATAGAGACAAACTCAAATTGTTAAAAATCGAACCTCTAAACAACTTTCGTACATGTATGTTGCGAACCTACATAACCTGTACACACGTACAAGATTACGTTAAAGTATTCAATGCAAAAAAAATTTATTTCTCAAACTTGTATTTGTTCGATCGGATGGCACAACACATAAAAAAATCAGATTCTAACTACACATGTCGCCTTGCTTTAGACATAATTGCAGATTAAAAATATCATAACGAAATATTACTTCGATTCATGAAACCGACACCAAAACACCATATTATAAAGGATCATAATGGTTCACCCATGAATCGGATAAACAATCTATATAGCCGTTTGTCAGCTACACCCGATACAATTACAGAGTATATAATACGAATATGAACACAGTGAATCGATTCTGTTACAACACTTAAATTAAAACAAAACAACTATTGTATTTAACTTTACAACTATTCCAACGGTTTACAAATAATTCACTCAAAATTATTTGAAAAGAGACATGTGAATAGAACACCGTTGTTTATAAAATACAACTTGTTACAACCTGTCCCGGAGACAGTAAACAAGAACATAATTTATATTTTATACAGGTACATACAAATGACGATTACACACACAGGTTCATTGGTACACACACGGACATCCCCGTTATAATACAAGGCTACATGGACCTACACATACATACAAACCTACGTCGGCTTTACATACAATCGAATAGGAAAACAAAATTACAAGTATAACGAAAGATTTTTACAAATAAAATATACTTTTTTTAATGATTACCTGAAACATTCGAAGCGAACTGTGGTCGATAATGAATACAAAAAAAAATTATAAATTTATATTCGATAAGGAATGTGAACTTAATTATCTACCGACGCTATGACCAAATTGTATTCCACATTTGATACAATTGCAAAATATGGTCGAAATATTTACATCATTCAATATAGTATTGTATACTAAACTTTTTTAATATTATACACTATTTGCTAAACTTAAAATTCTCCTAGACCTACACTTTACAACATTCCCTTTCAATTAATACTTTCATTGGATACGAATTCATCAATCATCAAGCGACCAAAGTCAACTTATCGCTTCATTTATCATATGAACGCTCAGAATTGTATTGATAAATAAATTATTGTCAAGGCAACGAGAAGCAACCACATAAAATCGATTAAGCAATTCCAACGAGATATCGAGCAAAACATCTTATAACAATCGAATAAAAACATAAATCAAATATATATAATATATAAATACGAACAAACAAATATAAAATCGGAATACCTTCATAAAATAAAGTTTTATTTGCTGCAGTTAAAACGTTTCGTTTCACGTGTGTTTATAATTTAAAACGACTTAACATCGGCGAACATTCAGTACGACATGACGAGGTATTTATGCAACCAACGTCAACGATCAATAAAAATGTTCTAGAAACTTGTGTACGATTTCAACCTAGTAATTAATTATACACTCCTGACGTTCGAGCAGCACTGGAGCATACTGTACCATACTGTGCCCTGCTGATCAATGTATACCTGGCCAAGTGTTACAAGTTCACTAATCACGGAAGCACTCATACAATTGCACTACAAACGATCCCCTCTACTACAACTACCAGCGTTGCTCGACTCTGTGAAAGATCACATACAAACAATTTATCAGCACTTTGTATCTAGTATATATTTATTTAATAGAAAATTAAATTTATTATATTATTTCAACTTCAACACATATGCAGGTATATTAGCTAGCTATAGAAACTCTATTTTATAAAGAAGATACGTTAAAAGCAATGTCGATATACATTTAAATTTGTCAGTCTTGCCTTTCGTTATTTACACGGACAATAATTTATAATTAATCAACAACATATACATGTTGACGTTTTAACATACTGCGATCGATATGTACATCACACTATTGTAGGGGGCTACGGCCCCACGTACACCCACAAAAAGGTATAGATAAATATATTTTTAGAGAATAGAATAGGATATGACATTAATGGTGGCAGCGGTGGGAGGTGCAGAATTAATAACAGCAATGAAAAAGATGAAATGATCACTTCTTAATTAACAGCTCCCATTAAAGTTTACTACAATACAATATAAGGGATAAAAAGTCTGCCCGTGAAAGATACCTACATTTTGTTCTTGATATTTATGTCAAATAAGCAATTTGTAACTTCATCTAGAAGCAATATTGATGACATTTCGAAGTAATAGTGAGCGATAGTGACAAGCGGTAAAGATGGAAAAGTTATACGTTTGATTTCTGAAATCTGGAAGGTGTAAGGTATGTACAGAATTAAAACTATAAATTTGTATACAAATAAGCTACAAATCTGTTGCAGAGAAAAAAATTAACGTATGTGGAATTGATGTTGGCCAGCCTTTGCAGCAGTTTCGTACTGAAACCCTGTATCTAATTGGAATTGCTGATCAGAAATAATCATGCTCGAAATAATACCCCACAGACTTGATACATACAAAAGGTAATCTACAATTTATGGTCTACGTCATAATCACAAACATTTTGAGGCCTCGTGGTATCATTGTCTATTACGATCGAAATGTTTCAGATGAAATCCAATATCCATCGCTACGGAATATCGTATTATCCTATAAATATAATCTCCAGTTACATGATTTGAGTACACAAATTTAAGGCCGTCGTGGTAACGTTTTTTCAGACTTGTGCGTGGTGTTTTCTCATAAGAAAAACGAACGAAACATGTACCCGATGGAGCCTTCGCAACGGTTCATTTCTACCGTTTCATCAACGTACGCATCACAATGATCGCACCGACAATACATGCGAAATGCCCTTATACTTAGGGTCTAACATCATATAAATAGAATCTCCACCTTCCTATCCTGGGTCCAAGGAAACATTCTAACAATTTTTTTAAGTAATAATATAATATGAAGGTACATTCCATCCAATATTAGTAACTCAATAAACATGGCTACCACACTATTTAGCCAACATTAAAAAGGTAACTTTTCAGTTCGTCTTCCAATTTAAATGTTTCTTTTTTTTTTGTTTTTACTTTTACACGAAACATGGTTTAATGTTTCCCGAAATAGGACATAGGATCGGCAGGTGTAGATTGTGTATCATAACGTTCAAGTTAATACTTACATTACATATTTATATAACGCTCTATTAAAACTAGACCGGTGGCCTCCCTCTCTTACTTTATATTAGGTATTTAGAAGTAAGATACGAACCGGCTCATACGACGTTGAGTGTCCATAGCGGCTACACTCTGTATAACCTGAATAATTTCTGAGGTCAGATACAGATGAATCGCTGCTACCGAGGATTCAGACAGGATTCATTTATGTCCTAGCGCCAACTACCTTCTAATTGAAACGTACGTAAATTTGATTGTCGTTAAAGCACTTCACACCAGAGTTAGAACATATCCCCGTAACTCACTACTCAATCGCCCTGTCAAATACTGTCTCAGTAATATAAATACACTGGATAGTGTACTATGATTATATTGTTTTGGCTAATTCACATACGGTACATTGGCGCTGGTCGCATCGTCTTCACTAGCGAGTGAAAGGTAGACGCTAGGAGCATTAACACCACCTGCACAATAATAAGTGCTATAAAATATTATCCCCGTGAGTGAAATAAGAATGCATTGTCT
>DWPT01008457.1:0-10192 GCA_018251895.1 Agathymus mariae mariae
GAAATAAAATTATGAAACAACCAAAACTAGTTTTATTTTTTTTATACCCAAAATATGCAGCAAGTTGTAGGGTGCATAATACTTTTGGCCAAGGCTGTATTTTTAACACTAAATATTTAATAGTAAAATGGACAGTTGCTACTGAACCTAGTGGCCTTTACAGCTTCAGGCGGATAGTATTGCGAGCCCAAAAGGACTCAGCCGGTCATATTCATGTTTAGGCATTCGCTTTAGACCCGTTTAATCTTATCGTTCGATTCTTACATTACAGTTTGGCTGTAACATTATAATTAATTAAGATAGTTATAAATAACATACGAATATAACAAATCAATTAAAGTCGGAATTATTATTGAGTATTCAAACTAAACATATACGAGTACTTCAGAATTAACATAAATAATACGCTTACAACGACACCTCTGCATTATGACGTTAAGCACTAAGAGCAGCGTGGAAATATGAAATTTGAAAAATGAAAAATAATATTTGGCATTTAACATTTCTCTTTTTCCGTTTCATATTCATACAAAGTTTTTTCTAGTACCATCGCAACTGTTTACTTAAGTCCATCCTTCAACATCAACATGCATATTAATTTCTCTCCTTAACTCTCAGTCAAAAACATCATTATATTCAGTTGCTTAATATGTAATAAATTTGTGGAATTCTTTGCCAGTATTCGTCATGTTAGATAATTCATTTATTGATACTAAAAATCATGGTAATTAATTTGATTTCTTGTATATTTATTAACCACATATTCAACCAATAGTTAAAGCAATATGCTGAAATACTAAGTCCTCATTATTTTTATTTTACGTGTACGCATAGTATCGTCACAAGTAAAATATTTATAAATGAATGTTACATGGGTTTTAAGTGATTTTCACTTATTTCTTAGAAACCCTTCTAGCCACCGTAAGAAATATAAGAACAAATTTAAATCGCATGTTTTAAATATTAACTTATGTTCATATACTACAAATAAAAATGTTTATAATAACTATATTTATAACAAAATTTATATTCATCAATAAAAATTTGCGCTTACACCGCCAAAATACTTTTCAAAATGACTAATGTAATATAATGAGCATTTTCTAGAAGTATATAAAAATTGAAGATCTGTAGTACCCTTACATAAACCTAAGGGCTAATCAAAAATATGAGCAAAACTTATTAAGCGTGATGAATACTTTTTTCGCATTTTTTTATATAAATAGTCAAAAAAGTGAGCAGACGAGCCATCTGATAGTAAGTGTTCATCATCACCCTTGGTTGTCCGTTATACCTAAGGCATCAGCGACACGCGGCCGGCCGCTGTAGAAAAGCAGGACCTGCTTAGTACTGGCTTTCCGACACTGTGAGCGAAACGTAAAGGATCAATAAAACTATCAGAAATATGAAAAAGCCGGAATGCCTAATGTCGCAATATAAAAAATCAGGCAGAATCTAAAATCTCATTCCAAAATGGGATGTAGAGATATAAATAGGATCACATTATACGATATTTCAAGCAATTACGAATGTTTCAAGCAATGAAATATCGTAAGTTTTTAAATGTTCATATAAAGCAATTGTTGATCTTGAATTAGTATTGTGGATGACAACCTGGTATTATTAATATTTATTGCAATACAGTTCTAACTTATTAAACTTAATGACTACTTTTCTCGAAGCGAAGGCCAGGGCAAGTTGCTAATACATATTAAATAAATTGTAACCAAGGATTAAGGAACAAAAATATAAAACACTAGACTGTTTGGTTATTGTTTCTAATAAATCTAACGCGGCTTCGCCTCCTTGGATACAAAACTGTCCGGCAGCTTCGAGTTCAACGACTTGTCCACATTATGTAGATGAAGCCGCAGGTGCTCGTTATGTGGCCTCCGTACCACACTGTATAAAAACTTTGCCGAACCAAACGACCCTACTATTTCTAGGTGATACTCCATCTGTAGTATACATTATAGAGATTTAAGTCAACATATGAAATATTAAGTTGCAGTGAAATTGATAAAAATTTAGCGTAAAACAAATACAATTAGTAATTATTAAAAATGAACTGCAACTAAGCTTCACATAAAACTCCAAATAAATCACTCATTTCGTAAACCTGTTAAAAATAATTTTTGTATTCATAACTTGTATACCATGAAAATCATACCTGTTATCAAAATCACACAAATTTAAACAAAATTTACTGATTTAATGTTAAATACACCAGCCTCAATTTTTCCTTATTTTACTTAAGTAAGATTAGAAATGACATAATAATAAAAGTGCAGATAAGCTTATGTTTTTAACTAAAGGTTTATATATTAACAAACTTAACTGAAATTTCACATAATTCAAGAGAAGTTTGGTAATGTGTGAAACTGTAAATATCAATTTCGTTATAAATGGGAACATTTTGGTGTACGCGAATGACAAATACGTCTATTAAAGCCACCTGACTACAATACCTGACAGCAAGTAGTATTCATGTAATATGGGCTCCAGTTTATTTATTCGCTCATGCAGTTCGTAAGGGCAACATGTTATAATGAAAAATGTTTATGCGTAAAAACAACACAGTATGGAAAGTCAACTGAAAAAGTATAACATGAATATATAAATTTACATAGAAATAAAAGAGCAACGAAACTGTCATGGTTGTGCTCGAACCATTAGCGACCCACTTGTGACAAGGGTTTGTCCTCGTGATTAACGTGGTTTATCTAATAATAAGTATATACCAATGATGAGACATCATTAATCAATACTGGCCAAAATAATAAAATCTTAAACCCTTCGTTAAGAGGAGATCTTATCACTACATGGATACATTATCGTGATGTAATGACGATCAATGATACAATTAATCATAATGTCGTAAATCAATCATTATATTTATTTACAAACTAGCAAATGTCTACTAACAAAAAACCTCACGCTTAAAGATAAACTACCTCAAGCTTAAAGATAACATCTGTGTTTTTCTGAGTTTTTCTCGTTTTGTGAATTAGAAATACGTATATTAATTCATGACTTTTTTATTTATGGATGGATTAAAATGAAACAAACTAAGTTTTAAGTGACGCTTACTGCAATACATGAAATCCAGAACGAAATCGGTTAAGCCGTTTCTGAGGTTAGCGAGAAAAAGCGCACAGACAAACAGACAAAAATTCTAACAACTATTGTTTTGGATTCCACTGCGTCAATAAAGTTCCGTAATAATGTTTTTCTCATATATCGTTCATGTACAGAAACCGTTCAGCTAGAATTTTATTATTAGTATAGGTATAGATAGATAACAACCACAGTTTATAAAGAGACAATTATCCTACCTGTATTCTATGCTACATGAATAAATGATTCTGAATCTGAATCAGATCAATTTATGTTTACACAAGCTGCATCGGAATTACCTTTGTACAAGATGTACTTTTAATTTCGCTCCGTGTCTTGACTCAGCTCCGCGCCTCTCGTTTAATCATAATCACGCTCCACATAATAATCTCACGCTGGGATCCAAATGAAGAAAAAACGACGAACAAATTATTTTTTCTTGTTATCTCCCTCCTGTATGTTTTTCACGTGCTCTCTGAATTCCTCATATGTCACGCTTTATCTCGGTCCAATTTAAAACCTTCTTATGCTTTGAGTCTTTACACGGGAAACAAATATGAATATGATTTAGACCTCCTTGAAAAAATCGTTTTTTAGGCCCAAAAAAAAGCATAATTATGGTAAAGAAACTCTTCTATATTAAAAGCAATAAATAAGAAGAGAAGAAGACAATAACAAACGGAAGCTGCTGAATGTTTCTAAATATACAAGTATATTATTATTGTACTCTTAAGTGGAAAATACTAAAATCCTGAACAATTATTGCCATAAAAGCTTGCGTACCGATAAAAAGTACCTCGACCTCATTACACGATTCTCGCCCTTATGCCTCGTTAATAAGCCATCGAATATCGCAAATCGTCATCGATGGTCCGATTATTATCTAAGAAATGTTGAATCGACGAGAAAAACCGATAAAATTCTGGATAACCCGAAAAGCAGTATAAATAGAAGGCAGAGTCGCCCGCGGGTGATCGGTCTGCGAATACGGGAGCAACGAGTTCACTTAACGAAGCGAAATACCTGCGAGCAGCCACTACGACTGTTACCTAATGTTAGCGTGAGTGTTTACTACCAGTGTAACTAGTCTTTGCTGAACTATTTTGGTGTGATCACGACCTCTTGCATCCTATCACGTAATAATACCTGTTTAATATTGTTAAAAAACGAAATTAAAATGAACTTAATTTCATAAAAAGTTAGCCTTAGTTACGTATGATAAGATGTGGTGCTATGATACCAATGTTATCTCAAGACCATGCGTAGTCTGCTTAAACATTTTGGTATTTGAGGTCAAGGTTATCTTGATCTCAGAAATGTTGATATAATGCAACTGATGCACTTCCGCTGTGTACAACATTGTAGAAACAGAATTATGAGTGATTAAAAACGTCTATACGTCAACTGTCACTGAGATAACCAGAGGACCTGAAATAAAAAGGGAGCAGTCGACGAAGGCAAAGGCTTTCGACCTCAGTTCTAATGACGCTAATTAGAGAAGACTTGTCCATCTGAAGCACTGAACATTTCGCTGGACTGTGTTTTATTTTTTTAAGCTTAATACATTAAATGATCTTTCTTATTGACTGATTCAGCGACGTTTAGCCACAACGTCTAAAGCTAGAACCCACAAGTTTGAGTTTTGTATAAAGGGATTTTCAATTTTTTTACGCCTAATATGATATGTTTAAAAGAAGGGATAAAGTCTCTATACCAACTTTAATGTTACATATACCTTAAACAAATGTTTAAAATCATAGATTCAGTTAAATAATATACTTAAATGATACTGAGTCAAACAAACTCAATTAAAGTACCATTATGTACTGCCCAAACTGTCAGTCAAAATCCCTATGCAAATTTTAGATCTATTCGTCTTACTCAGCAAAGTTATTTTGTTAATTTTGTTTGTAACTTTTTACGCCACAGGTGATTATGCTGATGAAGATAAACGTAATTCGTTTTCAAATCGTATTTCGAACTCTGAAAATCTTTGTTTCATGTAGTAAGCAATGTGATACTATTGGCTCCTTACCTTGGGTACAAGCTAACCACCTCTGCTCGTGGTGTACCAAACTGAACAACGGACGAAACAATAGTACTCGGTCCTTCCTGTTTAAGGCAACTGAAATCTGTACCCCCAGTTTGTTCCAGACGGTACAAACCATGAAATATTTTTCAAGTTTTCCGGTGATATTGTTGGAAATTCAGTAATAAGCGGATACCTCGCTTCCTTCTGGGCCAATGATATGTTTGACAAAACATTGCGAAATATAATTCATTGACTGATACTTAGTTCAATTAGATCCGGTATACATATAATCCGAAATGAAAATTAAAAAAAAAATTGTGCTTGTGTTAAATTTGTTCGAAAAATAAATTTTTGCACTTACTATATTAAACCTATAATTAGAAGATACATTTTGTTTATATAAAATTAATCGGCCGTGTCCCCGCGTTAACTGTATAGACGCTCAACAAATGGCGCGAAGTGTTCCGCTAGGTGCTACGAATGTTTCACCAGCACATTCACGTACTGTAATAACATTTACACAGGGGAAATTCAAACATCGAACTATTTGCGAATTTGCCCCAAAATGGAATTTCTTTGTGATCTTTTATACAACGATAAATATAACATAAACGATGTGACAAAGAGAACATTTATGTGAGCATTTAATATTGAATTGAACTCATTCTGATGTCCCTTTTTGAATTCAGAGGTGCGTATTCAAATATAACTTAATGTAAACATTAGGGAATCGTATTCATAGATTTTATTATATCATTATTTATTTTCTCCCTACATGACTATTAATATAAAAATTGAAAGTTAACTGAATGTTCTTTCTAATTCTAAACATTTTAAAATCTAAACCTACATATTTGGTTAATTTTTTAGGTACACATATAATTAGTAGACAAATAGTATGGTATATATGCATTTATGTGTGAACTTGTAGGTTTTTTTTTATATAAATAGTGCTACATCTATTATGAAGTCGGTCAAAGACTCCTACGAATGGTAATGTTACAACTTCATCACTCATCACCGTAGCAGCAACGTGTTCCACTTAGATTATGTGACTGAAACGCGGGGTTACTTCACAATAAAAAATAACTGGATGAGCAGTGTTGTTACCCACCACAGCCTTACATACTGAGTAATATATTTTTAATTCGAGTGCCTTAATATGTAAAATATATTGTCATAGCTTCCCGAGCACGCATTGCGCAATTCCTTTGCCATCAAACAAAATCGAATCAGCATCTCCACTCGAATTTCGTTACGGCTCTGTTACGTTGAACACTTATTGAAAGTGTTCTTAAGTGTTGTCCTTTTATGTAGGTACTCCATAAATGTTTGATAGGGCCATCTCGGGAAATCTCTGTCTCCATTCGCAGAGGGTCTGCAGTCAAATAAAACGGAAATCCCCAAATATTATTCCACGACATTTTCCCTGTTCCTTCAATGTGAACTTTTATTTTTATGCTTTTACGTATTCTTATCAGAAGTGAAACACGCTTTCGCACGATTCAGTGACAAACTGACTCGAGTGTCCGTAAAATTTACCAACTCTTTATTTATCTTCTAATTCGAAAGTTCTTCTTCAGTTATCTATATTATAATGGAAAAAAATCTAGTTCCAAAGAAATCATCTGAATGCTGGAATGCTGTAGCTGTAGTAAAATATTCTGCGTCTTGACTTGCGAACGTCATTTGTCTATTTCCTTAAATCTAATTCGCTTCGTTCTGCATCACTAAATGTAATGTACAACTCTTAAGCACGTGAACGCAACTGTGCCGTTTGTTTTGTGCAGTAGATCATGGAGCCAACGGGTGGCACAAATTTAATTTAGTTCCCTGCCATACCCTGGCCGGGCTACTACAGAGATAACGATAGTTACTGTTTTGCTGTACAATTTATGCAATTTTAAAAATAAACACTCGCTGAAATAGTAAGGTTTAATCGAAGTCATACTTGTAATCTTTAAAACTTCCAAATCGACATCACATTTAAAAATAAATTATTATAATATAATCAAGCCTGTTTTATCCAAACCTATTTACTCGATCGGTACGCCTAAAGTATGTGTTAGTATGAAAATAAAGTAATTTAAACTAAATATAAAATTAAACTACAATTTGTACAATCTAAAATGGTCAGTACCATGAAATGACAATTTCGTAACGTAAGATATTTACTGCGATTATGGCATTTACAAATTACACCAAATTTATAAAATAAGTTATTACGCTACTTATAATATATTTATCAAATTACAAAAAAGTGAATTGTATTTTTTTCAACAAGAATATTTGAATTGTATTTTATTCAACAAGATATTCGAATTTAAAAATTAACAACATTTACGTTATAGCAAGACTTGTCAATCTATACCTATCCAGATGGATATACATGTAATAAAATTCTACCTGATCGCTTTCTGTACATGAACGATGAGAAAAAATATTACTGGGGGCCTTTACTTACGCAATAGAACACAAAACAATAGTTGTAAGAATTATTGTCTGTTTGTCTGTGCGTTTGTGCGCGCTAATCTCAGATATGACCTTACCGGTTTCGTTCTGGTTTTTAGTTATGTATTGCAGTAAGCATCACTTTATACTTAAAGATTGTTTCATTGCAATCCGTCCATAAAAAAAAGTAAATAATTTAACAAACTTTTAACTCATACAACGAAAAAACTCGGTGCTAAACAATGCAGGTGCTACTTCTAATCTTAATATTACTTTATTAGTAAATAACTTTGCTTTCTGATGTGAAACAAAAATCATGTAGGATAGGTGTCATAAGTTATATATAGTGTTACTCAGAAAACTTCATAGTTGACCAGGGACTTCATGAAAAACGGTGTATTAGCCTCTTAATAATCAATCCATACTAATATCAAAAATTATAAATAGAATCAAAGTAATTGTATCGGCTGGCCGAATGGCACACGTTTTCTGAGTGGTTTTCACAAGCCTGGATATTATATCGACGGCGCCTATGTACCTCATATTAGTATGCTATGCCACAATAACTGAAGTTGAATCACAAAAGATTTCCGGAGAGCGAGTTGCACAAGGGATGAAAGCCAACATTGTGTAATCAGAAGGGTCGCAATCTCACCCTACCCCCTCGCGACTGTGTCGAACACGGCTTCATCAACAAGGCCCCTTTCTAGTCACTGTGACATTTCTTCTTCAAAAGCTTATTTCATTCTTGATTCCACGACCTTCATTACAGTCATAACATTTGCGTTCACAATATCGAACAGATTTTAAAGATTATCCGGCTTCCATGTATTGGAACTTGCGATGCTTACAAATAATATGTCCTCAATCCTCAGTCCTCGGCGGCAGCGTTAAATAGCAGCAGTACATTTTGGACCGGTTTAAATTTAGTTAGGTTCGGTTTCAAGTTAGAATTGTTCTGTTCGGTGGACAATATGTGTGGACGTTGCGGTAGCCATTAAATCCCGGGAAGATTTATAGTTCACTTATATAATGTTTTCATATGAATAAAAATTACTATGCATTATTTATATTTATCGCAGCCATATATTTGCTACATGTTTTTCCAGACTTTATATACTATAACTACAAACATAACATAACTTACATTAAATAAGTTAAATAAATCATATTCCAAAAGCATCAATCAAACAATCACACAAAAGTAAATAAGAATATGCGCGTATGCCTAAATATACGAGTGAGTTGTACTCATCGTTCGAAATAACTACACAAATTAAGTACATTTTTGATTTGATTAGATTCTTGTGAATAACAGCATAACAGTAAAAAGTCCTTATAATCAACAATAATAAATACTAATATTACTGAATACATTTCCAATAAGCTAAGCGAACCGTTTAGTTCGCTTATAAATATGTTTATATTTACGTATAAATACCTCCCCACATACTTGCAATTGTTGTTGTTGCAATTTAAAAACAATAACCTCCCAAAACTAAAAGAAAGCTTTCGTAACAAGAAGCCATAAAGTTGATGTTAGATTACTGAGATAAAGCAGTTAAAGTTACTTCTTAACTCTAATGGACCTGTCATAAACAACAAGTACTTCTAGGGAAATGACAGTCGAAACATCACGCAAATATTTATTCATCAACAACGTCTTATCAAATCAATACAGTGAACATCTCACCCATTCCCAAAATCAGTGGAACTGAATTCAGTCAATCGTTATTTTATGTTGTAATGAATGTCGTATATGTCGTACCGTACCGTGTCGTGTAGTCGTATGTTTAGTTCATATAAAAACTCCTTACGCATAATAATATTCTATGCAGCAATTTTAAATATGATTCTCGACGACACCTAATGTGTGTCTCATATGAAACATGTTTTATATAAGATACATTTAACCAAGTATATTGTTAATTAGCAAATGACCTATAAAACTAGCAAATGACCTCGCTTCGCTTTGGAAAAAGTACCTTAAGCATCTGCATTTTCTGGATTAACTCATAACTGTTTTATTTATGGACGTATTGCAATGTAACAAGCTTTAAGTTTTAAGTGACACTTACAATACATTAGTCAAAACCAGAACGAAATCGGTTAAGCCGTTTCTGAGATTAGCGTATTTTAAAAGCTATTGTTTTGTGTTCTATTACGTTAATAAAGATCTGTTGTAATGTTTTTTCTCACATATCGTTCATATACAGAAATCGTTCAGTTAGAATTTTATTATTAGTATAGATATAGATATGACATGTGTTGCTAGACAGCTATAAAGAATCAAGTTATATGCCCTTGCATATCAAATTCCGAAAAAGAACAATAAAACCAATTAAAGAATGGAGTTCATACAAAGCATATTGATAAATAGGCGACAAATGCACAGATGGGCTACCTAATGGTTAGTGTACACCGCCGCACGTGACAACTGTAACTAACCTCTGCATCACCGAGAAGGAAGTATAGGACCCGCTTATTTTATATCCTCTTCTTTATATCGTCTTCCCTACCATATTATACGTTGACAGCTGTCTCCTGCAACGATTCGCACCGGAGCAGCGTAGGAATGTATTCTCCGGACCT
>DWPT01008458.1:0-10191 GCA_018251895.1 Agathymus mariae mariae
GTCTCCAAACAATCAGTTAGCCTTATAAATCTTATCTTTTTAAGCGTGTTCAAAAAGTAGTTGTTAATGGAAAAGAATCCCCAGGGGCAAACATTCAATGGGAGTCCCCCAAGGATCAATATTAGGACCACTACTATTTTTGATATATGTATATCAATGATCTTCCTTATTCCACTAGGGACTTGTGTAAAACTGTATTACTTGCTGATGACACCTCCTTACTTTTTAAAGTAGATAGGGAAAAACAATGTTTTGACGATATAAATAATGCTGTTTCGCAAGTATTACACTGGTTTACATATTACATGTTGTTACATAACCTTGAGTTAAATCTTAAAAAACTAAATGTATTTCATTCACTTTACAAGTACCGACTCATATTGTTATAAATAAGGAAGTGCTTGAACTAATAAATTCTACCACATTTCTCGGAATCATTATAGATACGGTTACAATGGAGTCCTCATATTGAAATCTTGTCTGGGAAACTTAGCTCTGCTGCCTACGCTGTTAAGAAAGCGAGGCTCTTAACGGACGTAGAAACAGCGAGATCAGTTTATTTTAGCTACTTTCACAGTGTGATGTCTTATGGTCTGTTGTTGTGGGGCTCAGCTGCTGATATTAAATCGATTTTTATATTATAGAAAAGAGCAGTACACACCATTTACAAGCTCAGGCCTGATTCCTTTAGAGATCTCTTTAAATAAATTGTTATATTAACTGTAGCATCACAATATATTTTACATAATATTATGTACGTTAAAAAATACTCTGATAGTAAGAGTAATGTTCACAATATTAATACTAGGAATAAGGATAAACTGATTGTTCCCAATTCCAGACTAAGAAAAACTGGTGGCTCTTTCATGGGCAGATGTGTGAATATTTATAATTAAATTCCATTACGATTGACAGAAATGCCTTATTGTAAATTTAAGGCTCAAATCAAAGGCGTTCTTATGCGGAAAGGTTATTACAAACTTGATGATTACTTTCGAGATAAGACTGCTTGGACATGAGTTTAATATTAAGCCAATTCATAGCCATAAGTGCGTTCTGTAACTGTGAGTAGGAAAAATAAACTCCTCGGGAGTTTCTTGCCGCTTCTTCTTCCGGGACTTCTTTGTTGAAGCAATGGCGTAATTTTACGTTCGAAAAGTGTTTGTAAAAACCAACTTCGAATAAATATTATTTATTCATTCTTAAACTTTCACCTTTTTGCTGCTCCAGTACGGATTATTGGATAGGTCTAAGGCCAAACCAAATGTCAGGAGTTCTTCTGCTATCCGAAGGTTCCCAACAGACAACTACTATCTGACTAGTCTTAATGGCTAAACGTGCCGTCCGAACCACAGATCTATTTCGTGCAGCTTACTGACAAATTGAAGAGCTGCCTGATCATAAGTGGTCACTATAGTGTATGGACAATCACGACATCACCAAAGAACGACATCAACGACGCGTTGCCGAACAAGACGGTAGTGGGTGGTAAGACCACTTTTTATTAGCACTAGCGGTCACTTCAACTTTTGACCTATTTTTAGTCGGTCCATCGCTTACAATCGAGCAGGCTGACTATGAGCGCTTCACGCACGCACCGCACGGTATACGCTGCCAATTATCCGGGATGAATGGTCTTTTATTACGTGTGTACTAAAAAAATTGGATTTTTACAAAACTACGTACGCAAAAGCCAAATTATCACCTCCGGTAGTATGTTAATTAAAATGGATCTTCATAAATTATATACCACTGAAATTTCGCCATGGAACCTGTAGAAAAGTGGGGCTTATTCTCTTCTATTTAGACAGTAATTCGAATGCAAATACGGATCCACTGTTTCCATGGACGAGGGTATTACGAATAAATAATCGTTATTGAAATATTCTGATTTTATGACGTAAAATTCCTTTGAATATTTTCCTAGATAAAGTTTTTTAAAAAAGCATGATGAAATGTAAAGTATCAGTAGTAAATCACCCGTGACTACAAATTAAACTTGTTGTGATTTGTACACGTGTTACTGTGCTACGAAAACTCATGATGTATGTTGTGCGACGATATTTCGATTAATATCGAATTATCAATATCACAAACACAAAAATATTCAGAAAGCTAAGAGTTATCCAAAATCTACACTAATAACAAAACTACATATATCAAGATCGTACCCGTACATCAAATTTGTTTGGAATTTTCATCTGTCTGTTTGAATGTCTGTACAAATATATGAGTCATAATGTGAGATGCTTTCCTTCTCGCGATTTGTGAAACTATCCAAAGTGAAGCGCGGACTGATTACGAGTTAATAAATAAAAATTCACACACTCATACATTTCGGCAAACAAAGTGGTTCTAAGGTGTTCTAAAACGTATGTAGAGCCAACCAACAAATTAAACGTCACACTTCTTGGTCCCAAAAAAGGTTTCATTAATAAATTCTGCTTGCACTCAAGCATCATCACTATGCCGATTTAAATATTTTTTAAAATGTAAACGAAACGGAAGCCATTGGAAACGAACATCTACACGCCGAGTTCTAATGTAAATGAAGTATTCGAGTTAACAGCGAGCTGTATTTTAATGCATTCTAAAATTTTTGACTACGTTTTGAGTGCTGCAGAACGTTGGGAACCAACGAAATAGCTTACAAAAGATGTACCTATGGCAGCCATCTGAAGCCTTAACCAATTTGTGATTCAACTCCACAAAGTAGTTGTGCTTTTTACGAGGTGTCACTTAAGACCCTAAATCGTTTCTCTCTCCTTTAAAATATATATTTTTTTATGGTAATAGCTGACAAACAAGCAGACGAGCCACCTTATGTGGTCATCGTCGACAACGCATCAGCAATACATTTGGTCTTGCTGATGTCCATGGGCGACGGTGACCATTTACCATCAGGTGGCTCGTCTGCTCGTTTGTCGGCTATTTGTAATATAAAAAAAAAACTTGTGATAGTGGCTGTTGGTTATTACTTTAATTGAAGAGCAAAGACATATTTTAATAAACGTTATTACGGTCGTTGAGGAGATTGATAATCCTAATAGAGATTGGCTTTGCTGTATCGGTGACACGGTCAAGTAATTTAAATAAATATCAATTTATATAAGTAAACCGTATTGTTTAGTAATAAATTGTGTACTGTTTATGTCTGTTGTCAAAGTATTCGCTAATTCTATATTCATGAACTGATATTATTCGCAGTTTAATATGTTATAACTTTAATTTAATATATATATATATATATTTCGTCGTAATTGGGCGGCATAGAATACAACTTGTACAACTTGTTGTCAGAGGCTACAAAAGTCAGCCTGCTTGGTGGTAGTTCTTCGCGTAAGGGTTATATTATCAGTATTTTTATTAAGTCATTCATATTATTACTGGTATGATTATCTTTTCGTGAAGCTCGCATGGCTAGCTGCGTCCTTCTGCTTGAGTCAGCCGTGAAACATCTTTTCGTGTTCCAGCTGGGAAATTGAGAGCCAGTATTTTTTTCTTTCTTCTCACTTCCTGGTCGACAACACATCATAGACGCCTTTGATGTTACTAGTGTCCATGAGCGACGGTGGCCAAGCGGTCAACCATTTTTTAATGTAAATAGCCGACAAACGAGACGAACCACCCGATGGTAAGTACCATGCTCCTTTGTCGGCTATTTACATTTAAAAAAATTGTAAAATTATATCTGGGAGGTCACCTAGTCATTACGAAACTAATAATACTGTACAAAATTCCATTTCTATAACTTGAACAGCAAGAATGAGGGTAAGTTCTTCGTTTCTCATAAATATTCACTGCATATTAAATAGTAAAAGCAAACAGACGTTGCATATTTGAATCCTAATGAATGATTACTTCGAACTTTCCAATAAGAAAACTAAGAAATTCCTTAGAAAATGAACTCTCACCGCCTGTTTATATATTAGATCAAAGTTATACAACATTGTTGAATCTATTTTAAATTGTAATAAGCTTGTTTGTTAAAATTTTATAATAAATAAATATCTCGTACACACAATCATTTGTATATCTGCTTTATAATAGTTATGATTACTTTATGAGATAACGGTGATTAATTAAGATTACTTATAATTATATTTTATGTCCAATTTTAATTATTAGGCTTTTTCAAACCAATGATTTATTTGAACTTACTTCACTTTCATAGTCACAGGTAAAAAATAAATGAAAATATTTGTGTAGTTTTTTGAATCTCGAATATTGGATTTACTTAGGAAGCGTGCATGTTAAAAAAATCACAAATAATCACTAGCACAAATGTATATCTAATAAGAATAAAGTTTATCGAACATTTGTATTGGCTCAACACTAGTCCACATGCAAAGTACGGGGAAGAACAATTTAATTTGGATATTTTCCCCAAAGTTATTGCTCATTTTTCAATCATTTTACTCAACAATTTTACCTTATTAATCTAATTTTATATTAACTCTACGTACCTTTATGACCTTTTTTTAGAGGAAATGTTCCTCCTTTTAGAATCAACCCCGATGTGTTTTTACTTGTTTCCTTTCAGTGTTGAAGAGCCATCGGATCATCAAACAATACATACATATGTACCAGGTTTCATAATGTAACTAGCCGACAAACAAGCAATCATCTGATGTTAGGTGGTCCCCCTCGTCCATGGACTTCAATAACACCAAAGGCATCACCAAGGTGTTGCCGACCGAAAAGAAAGCGAAAGATCCGCATTATTAGTGGCTCTGCGAAACTTCGACCAAAACACGTGTAACACATTTGACAATCGAATTCAGTAAGATGATGGTAACCAGCGTGTCGGGCAAAATACCTCAACACCATGCATGTACTTTCGGAATTAAACTGGGTGGTATAGAGCCCAGCGACGGCCAACAGGACCGTTTGACGTAGCCTCGTCCATTGGTCAACAGAAAGCCCCGCGAGCAGGCGAGGTTGGCTTCATTTATTTAAATTCATTTGTTCATTCTCTCATAGATTCACTTGATATCCTACCGCCTTCTCGTACGCTCCTAATATCCACCGTGGGCTGCCGGCATAAAACATAAATGCTATATTAAATTTAATAAAAATATGTGTATAAAAAACTGCATTTCAAATTAACGACTAAACCTTTAAAATGTCAAAAACACTTTTTTGAAAATTATTTATTTATCATTGATGGAATTGATCAGATATTTCATAATTTAAAGAAGATTTCAAGCTCCTTGCCGGTATAGCATGGAGTGCCGGATAACATTTAAATAGGTTATATTTTACAAGAGTGTTTTGTATGTGCTATCTGCCATCTGTTAGATAATGAAATATATTTCTTTTGTGTTGTCTAAATGTTATTACTTCCATTACAGTTAAAAAGTATTCTTAATTATATTACAAGACTATTAATTCCGCCTTTTTACACATCAGAAGCAAGCACTCTCAACAATAGCATTTGCACTGCATCCGAAAAGACAAAAACGAGAAAGAAAGCGGTCGAATATACTTTGTTCCTAACGTCTACATCACATAAATTGTTCCTGGAACAAAGGCCGAGGAACAAGACAAAGGTCAAAGGGTTTTATTTCTAACTACCCCCGAAATGATTAATTATTTTATCCGAACTAGGGCATTGGATTACGCCCGGCCGGCTTTGAAAGCCACTTCTCCCCAATACATCATATCTTTATATCCTCCTGTCATAAATTGTACTGGGATAAAAAATAAGTCCTTAAAGAATAAATGATTTTGTGTAAATTAATGGATGATGACAAAAATATTCCTAGTAAAAACATTTCTTATTAACAAACTTCAAAAAAGAATAAGTTCTTAATTATTTTGTATTTTTTTTTTATGTTTAAAACTTCGGAACTCCGTCATTTCTAAGCTGATTTGCAAAATTTATTTTTTGTGTAATAGAGTAAAATTCCCGTTTGGTTCCACACTTACAAGTGGAAAAAGAGATGAAACCAAGAAATTTATCTTCTTCACACTGCAGTGGGATTTTTTGGCAAAATATGTACCTATTTATATGAGGAATAAGATTTGAGTTACTATTAAATGCTTATTCCACCACGATCCCCAAATGCAGGTTGACAAGTCTATACGACATTTTGCCGCGCTGTAGCAATTGATAAATTAATTTCATTGTGCACATTCGACATCAGGTACAGCGAATGAAATAACGCTACTCTTATAACCGGACCCTTATTTAAATTTCTTTAAATTCGTTCAATACAACCACGCCGTCTGTAATGCACACATTCGTATTTTACGCGCTTGAGTCCATATGTGTAATTTTGATCTTGCGTGAACGATAATTTTGGTTACGTTAGTAAATATACTCGTACAATATAATATGTTATGTGAGTAATAATATATCTTTGAATAGGTACAATTGCAATTTAAATTTAAATTTGAATATGTGAAATTATTCTGTACGTAGTAATTTATAAACACCCAAAATTGTAAGTAATTAACACACACTATAGCCACAAAATGCACCAATCGAAAGATGCGGTTGGTTTGACTATAATTGCAACTGTGGTAAGTGGCAGCCGCGTCGAAATGTAAAATTATGGGTCGGTACACCGCCAGGGTACCAACATTTTCGACATGGCATCAGTAAGATTTCGATTGTACAACCAAAACAAAATTAACTATCCATTGAACCGTAGCTAAGCAGGCTTTATAATTAAAGTCGTATAAAGCGTTCAATGTGTATAACTTCAGATATGCGAACGTTGCTACATATCAGAATTGGATTTTGTCCAAAACCAGTGGAGTCGTATGCCCCGTGGGCCCATTAAAAGTTGCCATTGTTCCACCCTCGAAACTGTTGTTACAACGAATAAAAGCTATTGTCGCATTATTCACGAGTGGTCACGGATTGGTCTCGAAAATTGTTGGAAAACAAAATTCGTTTAACAGTAAAATTGTTGGTTACAATATTCGCGAGGGATCCACGCTCAGTAATTCCCCACTTCGGTCAGTACTAGCTATCATACACTTTTGATCTACCGGTCTAGTTAACATTTTCAAGGATGTCTGGGAGCTAGCTTTACATAACGTGAGCATTTAACAGAATAAAATGATGACAACACCGCGATGATGACTCCATACAGATGAAGTTTTATTTAAAAAAAACCACATGGAGATGTTAGTGAGTTATTCAAACACTGCTGTTATGGTCCTGTTACATAAAATTCACTTCTTGTGTGCCACATTTATATAAAACTAGCTGAGCCCGGTATGCTTCGCCTCGCCAAAAAAATCTACCATTTAAATTTTTTTATTGTTTATGATTTTTTTATTCTAAAGCACTCGATTAAACGATATTTTTGGTTTGCCATCTTGAGCAAAAACTAATGAATTTGTACGTTTACCAACGCGGGTACAATGTGTTTCGTGTTAGTGTTTAAGTGTTTTTTAATGTTCGAATGCTGGCAGCGTGCTTGAATACAAAATTTCATATGATTCAAAAAATTAAAATCACTGCCACCAGCGCCACCTATCCGACGCAACTATGTTCGTCAGAATTATGGTGGTAATTTTGCCCTTTACATGTATGCAAATTTTCATATCAATTGGTCTAACGGTTCTCGAGTTTTAGGTGGACATACCTACACACATACAACCTCTTTACATATATGATATATAAATACAAAAAGTTAGGGATGTACACAAAATCAACCAAGAAAATAAAAAGTTTTTAAACAAACCTTAACTACAGCGGTAACAGACAGACATCAGGCGCTAAAGAGAGATTGGAAATAGAAAACAAAAAATAACAAATAAATCGCTTTCAGATGTTCCAGCTGTTTATTCCATATTTATTAAGTATCAGTGAGATTAAAATAATTTGACATGATGTAATGCTTCATACGATATGAGGCAATGAATATGGGTAATATTAATATTTCATATTATACCGTCCATGAACACAAAGTTTGATCAAAACTCCGTTTCTTACATAAGACGCATATTTTTAATATCGTGTTGATATAACGTATATTCGTGTAATAATAATATTATATAGTATAAGCAGTGTGAATTTCGTCAGTGAGGTAATATCCGGAACTATGGGCATCTATTTGAAGAAATATTTTACCCTTCGAAAGGTACGTCACCCCGGATAAACATCGGCTATATTCATTGTGTATACATACATACACAACTAAATATAACAAATGGTTATTTTCAAGTGTGCACTTATACTGCAACATTCTTCAACGAATCCTTTTCGAGAATTCTTAAACCACTTTTCCAGAAAATTGTACCCAGGTTTGCAAACTATTTTAAATTCAGTAGCCGTCTCCGAGCCCCGAGGTCGCCGAATAGCACATCCACAGCCAGGACTTGAATGGATAGATCTATATGATGAATGTAAGTGGTTCTGAAAGTGGCAAATCAAATGCTCGGCTTTTCGGACGTCGGTGCTTGCAAACGCTACGAACACATATACATCTAACTCATACATAAAAATCCTTCCGCTACAATTAACATTTATCAGGAAACAAACAGTGCCCGTGTCGTGTACACGACTACATATTATGTTTGAGTATTCAAAAGGAGAGTGATTATTCACTTATAATTAACACTTACTTATAATCGATAGCACACTATTATTAGTTAAAGCGCTCAACATCTTAGATTTCATCACCACTTATCATCTATCTGGTGGGATTATTTTAAAGTATTAACTTATTTTATGTAAAAAAAATGTTATTACTCATGTACATGTCTAAACCAAGGATCAATTTTGCGATTTCACGCCCAGAGAGTAGGACCAGGCGCTTTCATGCTTGCTATTTAAGCCCATTTGCAAGCCTTCGGTTAAAAGTAAATCTTTCGTCACTTTGCAACTAACCCTCCATCAATTCGTAATGATTCCGTGGTACAATTCGTTGCAGATTGTGCGACCTGTGCTCTGCAGGAATCCCCTAAGTGACCAAATGGACTTTGTAATAGTACATTCGAATAACTAAATCATGTTCAAAATCAGATAGTTATTATTTACGTGACTCTCTCTCTAACAAACGAGGTATAATTAAAAAATACCAATTTGAGCTACAAGGAGTCCCACCACGTTATAGCCCTAATTTTTAAATACTTATTATAATAATAATATACATAACAGATGGTTCACACACTTTCACATAAGTAGTGTTGATAGATGCTAAGGATCATATCGCATCATAGGATATCATAGGCTTGTAATATACGCTTCAGAATCATATACAGCGAGATACATGCGTTTATCCCCATGAACTTGTTTATGAATACATCATAATATCACACTGGATTATTAATCCGATATCACTAAATCGGCTCTTCGTGCCGCGCTTAGTGAATGCTATTATGTTGATAATGCTTGTTACTTAGAATTCAAGTGTACCTAGAGTATCAAGAAGTATGCATTGAATTATACTGGCTGCCCCTCCGGCATCGTTCGGATTGAACAATTAATTATACATTTGTGATTATTCAAAAGCTTATGATTTTTGCCTTCATTAGACATCATTAAGTTTACTAATATTTTATATAGCCTATCGTCTGCGCAATCACGTGTTTTCACTACATACCAATTTTTATCAAGATCGGTCGAGCCGTTCTTGAGTAATAACGGGATATACAGACTGTTAAAATTTTTAAAAATGGTCAACTTGATGTCGGTGTGTCATAAAACAAATTTACAGACAAACAAACGCTACATATTTATATAGTAGTATAGATTTTATGTAAATATCTGATAATGAGCAAAGAGGTTTCTTGATGGCATAGCAAAGAATCATCGTTGCCAACGAAGAAGGAGCAAGGAACTAAGGAGCCCATAAACTCAATACTACAACTGAAACACCTTAAGCTGCTTCACAATTTATTGTAGAAAGATGGTTGCAGCCAGGGCCGGGTCTTTCTATAGGCTAACTAGGCTTCGGTCTAGGACCTCAAGATCAAGAGGGAGGGGGGAAATGCATTCAAATTGTTAGCAAATAAAAAATTACACTACTCTAAAAACACTGAACCGAAATTAAGGACAATCAGAATAATGTGTTAGTTAAGATCAACGCGTTCGGGTCATTGGGTTTGTTCGTTTGCATATACTATATTGCACTTAAGTTAATAATAATAACTATACTACTATATAAATCTATTGGCTCTGTCTGTACATTCTTTTTTTTCACCTAATTTTGTGATAAATAATCGTTT
>DWPT01008459.1:0-10191 GCA_018251895.1 Agathymus mariae mariae
TTAATAATAATATTGATAATATAATCTTTACGCAAAGCCCTACCACCAAGCAAGCTGGCTTCTGTCGCCTTTTACGACACCCTGTTTTGCCAGCGTGGGATTGGGGGGTATTCTAGGCCGCCCCAATACATAAACTCAGTACGAATATGTTACAGGCATTTAGAAGAAAAATATAGAATTCCTAGTGTACCCTTTACATGAAATCCTAAACATTCATTAAATACTAGAAGTTGTTGATTATATTCTTTCAAGCTATGAAAAATTAAATTGTGTCACAAGTTTTATATGTATTTTTTATTTATTTATTATACATTTTTAATCTTGCACGAGAATCTTGTAAACCTCAATAATGAGGCAATCGTGTTTCAAGTAAAGAGTAGGTTTTCAGTTCGCTTTTGTAATTATTGTTATAAGTATAATTTTTTTGAAAAGCATCAAGTAATTTATTATTATTATTCTTTATTAATACTGAATGAAAAAAGTACATTCTAATTTATCTGTTAGTTGTTAATCAAAACACCATCTATGAAATCCATGTAAAACATATTTGATTTATATGAAACCTGCGCCATCTTCAGTCTGGGGAACTAAAACTGCTACTTTTGAACAGAAATCTAATATAATTATAAGCGTATAATCTATGGACTGTTCGCTGTAGCTTCGTCCCTTGCTCATCAGGTTGCACCACAAGCAAGGGAGTTAAGCTTGTGCGTACGGATGGATAGGCTCCCTTACACTATGAAATAATTATAACAATTTAATGACATGGGCGTTGATTTTTAAATATGAAATGGTCCTGGATATTATACTTTTGGCCTCACAATATTTTGTTATATACAATTAAAACGAATATTGGATTTAAATTACTAACAAGTTCTGTAAGAGAATATAATTTATCTGTTGTATTTTTATTGTACTTTTCTTGCGATACACAATCGGTCTAATTGCGACTGTTAAATGTTTTTGTATGCATTTGCAACGCACTCACTCTAACATTTTGTACGCCCCATAAATTATTATCGTTGGTCAGAAAAGGTATTGCGATCTTTTTCACTTAAAATGTCAAATTGGGATTGGAAAGTGGATATGGGGCGTTACTATTTTTATTTTTTTTGTTACACGCTTGTCATTCAATTTGAATATTGAAATAACACAAATGTCATAAAATAATAAGATAAATTGAAAAATGATATAGCTCAGATAATGCCTGTGAAATGTTTAATATAGTTACCCGAGATTACTGTACTGTTGAATAATATCTAACTTAATTTTCTCACATAGATAAACCTATTTTATTTGCCAATGCTACCAACGTATTTTTAATTTTAGAAACATAGACAATGGATCAGATAATTTCCGGGTAATTTCGTTAGCGGCGACTATTTTTTAACCAATCATAGCTCAGATTTTAAAAATTAATTCTAGCGTCGTTGGCTTCTGCTTTTGGCAGTTTTGGCGTTTCTAAGATACGTTGCACTTTGTATACAAGATTTGTTTTTGTTGTAGAATGTTATGAATCGCGAATTTAAAAAGTGTTGTAATATTTTACTTGAAGACATGGTTATTCTAAAATAAACATAAATAAGGAGTTATTCTTTGTCTAATAAGCTAATTTTTGTGCGAAAGAATGCCTTCGCGTGTGGCTTGGTGATAATTTTAGAAATTGTATATACAAAAAGAATAGAACGTCGAGTTGTATTATTTTCATAATTTAATATGTCTACGAGGAGCGGGCGGGTTCGACAAAGTGTGATAGACACAAGTCCTTCACGAGTTCGAAAAGGGATTTCACCGACGCGGTCTCCCGCCAGATCGCGGAAAAGTTCACCCCCCGCACGCGTTTCCCGCAAGTCGCCGTCACGAAAATCTCCGAGTCGAAAACCCGCTCCGACTCCAAGTCCGAAATACCCTGCTAGGAAATCTCCTTCGCGGGTTGTTAAAGAAAAGAGCGTAGAAGTTGAGCCGGCCGCTCCAAAGTCTCCGGGAAAGCGTCCCGCTTTAAAAACGGGCTCATTTGTTATGCTCGAGGACGTTTCTGCAAAATATGAAATTTATCGAAGTACGAGATCTAAGCGCGCTGAATATTCTATTAAAGATTATCCGACCAACGTAATGACGGATATCGCTATTGGAGAGAAACTGAATGGTGTGAATTTGGAGACCGAAAGTAGTTCGTTGGGCGATATTTATGGTTTAAGGAGTCGACGATATGGAGAGGATGTAGTTCCACGTAGACCCAATAAGATGACAGAGAATAATGAAGCTGTAATCAGGAGAAGCTGTAGTAAATCGCTCAGTAAGTCTTTAAGCAAATCTGTAAGTGAATCCTTTAGTAAGTCACTGGATGCCTTCTCTGATGAAGAGAACTCTGAAGAGGAAGTACATAGACAAAAAGAAAAGACTCGGTCAATGTCTAGGAAACTAGCAACTCCATTACGAACAAGTATTGGCTCATTAACACCGGCTGGCAAATTTGAATTTGGGGGAGGGGTAGGGTCAGTCTTTCTAATTATACTAATACCAGTAACTGTTTTTGCCATTTTAATCTCTTGTACGCAATCTTGCTCATACAAATTTATATTGGATTTATCTGCTTACAAGTCATATAGAACATGGTTTAACAAGCAGTCACCAATACTGATACTTTGCCAATATGCTTTACAAGCCATTTTTGTCTTGATACCAGTATTTGGGAAGAGTGTTGAGAAAGTTGATGAGACAGGAAGAAAATATTGTTTCAATGCATTCTTTGCCACATTTTTTACAACCAATTTAATCTTCGCTTTAAATTTCTTTAACATTATCAATGTGGACACCATTTTTGATTCTTATGTGGGACTGGCATTAATATCATACTTGTTAGGTGTTATTTTGTCACTGATATTGTATATTCAAAGCTGCTGGATTGACAGTAGTTATCAGAACCCATATGGAAATACTGGCTCTGCTGCAAATGATTTCTTTATGGGGCGAGAAATATACCCATATATTAGGAAAATAAATGTGAAGCTTTGGATATCAAGAATCTCCAATGTAACTGCTGTAAGTATGAAATGTCTATATGTACACTATTATTTACTGTAAATGAAGTATAAATAGTATTGATCGAGGTGTTGTATTATTGATTAAAATACAATTTAAATAAATTGTTGAATTAATTCTGTGGACATTAGTAATTTTGACCCACATAAGGCTGTGGACTCAGCATAACTGCGGCCAAGTTTCTATATTCATTGTGTATAAATTAAAAAAATACAGTATGTATTTGTAAATTAATACAGCTATTGGAGTTACAGAAACTGTAGTGATAAAGTCAGATTCTAACACTGCATAAAACTAATGGCATATTTTACAAATACCTAATAATATATGCTGTTTAAGTTGTACTTTCCATAACTGCTTGTTCTAGATTTGATTAATTAATTTCCTGCTTATAAAACTTTTTTAAATCAAACTTACCAATTAGTATTAATAACACATTGATTTTACTATGCTTGTTTTATTTATGAGGTAATATATAAATTTGTTTCAGCTTGTCTTAACAACACTGATCTTTAAACATGGTATTATTGTCCCAGATAAAGATATACATGATGTTTCAATTGAGAGCTTCAGGGAATTGTTCTCCAAGATCGTATTCAAACCTACTATATTGTTGTTCTCGATGATGCAGATGGTTTACATTTTAAACTTTATAATGAAAGAGTATCAGATGATGTCAACATTTTATTGGCAATCTGAAGGACTTGGATATTTACAAATTATTTCAAGTGCCCTTTATCCTTTCTACTTTACAACAATATCAAAGTTTGTTCTCGATACCAATATGGTGCTAACTGCAAATCAATTGATTGGTGCATCAGTGCTTTATTCTTTGGGATTACTGATAATGATTTTGAGCAATAACATAAAATACGAGTTCAGGCGCAACCCACTGCAGCCCAAACTTGCACGTAAGTATTTAATAATATAAAGAAAAACATTATTGAGACATTATATTTTACTGACCTATCAATACTAAAACTGTTATCAGTTAGAGAAAATAAATTAGCTGAAGATTGACCATGAGGTGCAACAACTTTGTCCTTATTACGTTATCATTTTGTCAAGTATAAGAATAAACATATACTTCAGTCTTCCTAATTATGTGCTATTTTTTCAGTTGTGGATTCAATGCCAACATTTTTGGGAAAGAAGTTGCTAGTGTCCAATTTATGGGGAGTTCTACGTCATCCTAATTACACAGGTGATATTCTAATTCATATTTCCTTGGCTTTGCCTGGGATCTTTTCACAACAGATTGTAGCAAGTGCTCCAGCTATTCTCACAATACTAGTCCTATTGCATCGTGCATGGCGGGACCATGTTAGATGCAAACAACGCTATGGAGCTGCATGGCATAGGTATTGCAAGCGAGTGCCTTCAGTGATTGTACCAAAGGTACTGTGAATTACATGAGCTTATCAAATTCTGACATCATTTCTCAAATGACATGCTAATTAAGTTGAAATAATTTAGTAAGAAATAAGTACTTCATTGTTTTGGAACAACCAAGTTATTCAACATAACTGAAAACTACTGTCTACTTTGACAAAATTTAGTATTATATTGTTTTATTGAATTTTTAGTAGACAAATTTCTCATATTGAATTTTTAAATAATCTTAATAAGGTTAAATTATGGTGGCAGTATTGATTGCAATGTGGTTTACAAGATATTAACATTACAACATTAGGTAGGTATATAAACCAATTATATACAATCTTGCAATATTGAAGACTGACTGGAAATGAATTTTAGAATGAAATCTTAACTTTATAAACTCAAAATTTCATTTAAATTCCCTATGAGGGAAATTTTATTATAATAATATGTTTATTGGATAAAAGTAATATGTTTTTTTACACATACATATTCCTTTTTTCTGTATTTGGGCACAAAATTTGTAGCCAGTCTACTTTTGCAATAATACTCTATTTGTACAAATATATTACCTAATATTTTGGAATATTATCCATATCAAAGATATTTTACTAATAATATGTGAGGATTTTAAACATATGGAACTTATATTTTAATTAAGATCTTTATAATAAGTAATATTATGTGGAAAACAAGAATTTATTGAGATTTGCCATTATGTAAATTAACCACCTGATCTAGTAGTCTTTGAAATCAAATATTATATTTTAAATTTTGGAAATGTGTATTTAGTTAAGAAGTTAAAATTAATCTATATTATAATTGCCAAAATTCTCATAGTTATAACCCCTAAAGTTTTTTAATTTGTATAATGTGTTATTATTTTATTTCTTCATGTAACAATTGGACTGGTAAGATTATCATATACACATTTTCTGCGGTCACAAGCTGGAATAGATTAACACCGTTCTGTAGTTTATAAGGAGATAATAGGTATATTCTATTATACGTAATTATATTTCTAAGAACGTTACCAAAGGATACCTATTAAATCTTATGTATTGCAGTCTATGAAACATGAATGCAACTCAAACTTTGTTTTCCAGCAAAACTACTTCAAACTATCCACTACTTAATTCATGGAAATCTAATTGATGCATTCGATTGTTAATGTTTCAATAAATCTGTTTTGAGTAAAATTTTTGAGCGAAATATTGTAAGTTAAAAAATCTGATAATGCTACATCAAATAATTATTTGCGAATTCCATTTGCGAGTTCGATGAAACGTTACTAGCCAAAAACGATTATATTCTTTAAAAAGCGTGTTGCCTAATAACTAAGAATTTTTGGTTCTTGAAATTATAATCGCCAAAATATATTTAGTGACGTAAATCTTCGCTTGTCACTTAATTTTCTTAATTTCCTTTAATATAATGTTATTATGAATTTAGGTTAAGAAAATCGCCAGTGCTCTAACAGTTAGTCTTGTTTGCGTGAATGGTCATTATATAAAATGTAGCTTATTAAAGTAATTATATCATTTTTGTATATGGGCCGTATGCGATCAAGTATATTAATATTTCTCAGAAAAAATTGGCACGCGATCTATTTGATCTTGACATAGCAGTTTCTAAGCTTCCTAGCCGGTCCTTCATCTTCCAACTGTTTTCTCAACTTCTTGATATGCCTTCATGTTTTAAATGCGTTCATTGTAGTATTAATTTATTAGATAATATTAATGAATAAATAATTCGTCTGCTCAGGCCCTTCCTAAACAAGTAAGTGCCTATCTCATAAGAATTTTAGCTATAATTATATTCTATTAATAATTTACTGAAGACAACGTTTGTGAAGCAATATTTATTAGGATTTATTGTTATTAGTCATACGATTATAATCTTTAAATAAAACTCGAATTAATTCGATTATTAATGAATAATTAATTGTGTTTTCGTAAAGTCTGAAGTAGTATGAAACTTTGAATATTCGGCTTAAAATTAAATTAGCTTAGCGTATTATTAATTAGACTATCAAGATACACTAGTAAGTTCATTAATAATATTTCGTGTATCCACAGTGCACTATGCCACTAATTAATACTTTATGTAGCAAGGTTGTCGTGTTCGGATTCAGTGGGACGGTTCGGTGTTTAAATTCTTTTTTCGATGTGTGAAGGTGAAAGGTTTGGTAAAAAGTAATTGATGTCACTATACAGTTGATTTATATATCGAATCATTCAACAATCCTTTCGTTGTAATGGAAGACAGTAAAGGTAATCGCATTTCAGTATAAAGGGGACCCAACTTAGTTCCCGTTGTACAACATAACATTTAATATAATTTAATATTTATGTAGGTTTTTTTATAAACAGTCTTCCACGGACAGGCCTGATTTGAATCTCGTACGCATCTCCAATATCTACAGTTAGGTTCTTATTCAAAATTATTTATCGCTAGAAGGAAAACCACTTGAGGGAACCTACACATGAAGATATTTTAGTTGATTAATTCAGTAGTTTTTGTCAATTTTATCAGTCAGCCCCGGTTAAAGGTTGTTTGGGCAATAATAAAACTATTTAAAAAAAAATCTTGAGTTAGTATACTAACAGTAATTTGTTTAGTAAAATAAAATATCGAGCTCAGCTCGTGTTTAGATTTTTTAATATGATAAAATTATGTAACGGTGCTATTGCATTATACATTTTTATGGACTTAATACAAGAAGTTAGGCAGTCAGAAAGTTTTGTTAATGATATTTATAAACAGTTTATATTCATGAATTTCGTGTGAATATCTATGGGGTATGAATGTTAAGCATATGGCATGAATTAATGAAGACTCCGTAGCCCAGTCCGTAGTGACCCTGCCTGCCGACCGGAGGGTCTCTGGTTCGATTCACAGCCGAGACAGACATGTGACAGCATTAATGTTTGTTTCCGGATCGTGAGACTTTGTGATCTCACTGTGTACTCCCTTAACATTCGGAACACGGGAAAATAGTGCGCCAGTGTGAGTGAACAAGTTGCAATATATGCAGTTTTATTCAATGACGTAAGGCACCAAACTTTGCCTGTTAAAGGCAAGTTGAGAAATGTTGCGTACTAAACTACGTTCTATTTTGATTTTAGCGTTGTATACACTATATATTATTGCGAATAAACTTTGCTCAATTTTACGCATCACATTTTAGACTTACATTTGCAGTCGCAGAGATGGCTCATATATTTGCATTGGTGTGTGAAAATCTGATCAGTGTAAGTAATGGTTCAACGAAATGTACTTTAACGATTAGTTTTTTAGTTTTATATTATCATAATAATATTATACAGATTATACTTACATGGTTGGTGATGTTTTAAAATTATGTACATAGGTACATAATTTAAGTTGCATGTTGCGCACAAAAGTGACAATGACAAAATTAGATTATAATTTGCTTACTTAAGAAATAATTAAAAAAGAATTATGGTATTTTAATTTTATGTAATGTAATGAAATTTCAAAGATTTTTGTATCATTAAATGTTTTATTCAGTACTAATATTGTTTGTATTATTGTTTTTTATTTTCTAGTGATGATACTACCTGAAGTCTGTTGTTCCCCTAATTCTTCATCATGATTTTTCAGCATTTCAATAGGCAAGTTCGCTGAATAAAATTACCAAATATTTATTATTGTTTATTTTTTTTATAAAATACACATATAATTTGTAAATAAACCATTCAATATTTAAATATCTAATTACATATTTCGGTTGAACATATTTCAATCATGCCCACTATTTAGGTAGGTACTTGAAAGTTCTATGTATTTTTTAATAACGCCGAGATTGGGAAAGACACGTATTAACAAAATACGAAATTGTAATGGCTTGGTTATAACGGGACAGCGAGTTCTATTACATGGATATGAGTGTATCTTTTGGGTTTATTTGCGTACTGCAATACAGAAGCCTCCTAAATGCTAATTTAGGCAATTCATATATTTATTGCAATATTTTAACTTGAATGATTGTATAATGACTGTAAGTACATATTTCAACATATATATAATGTACTTTGCAAACTCGGCCTTTGGTTAATCGATTTTTTAATTTAATGTCTTTCTTGTTTATGTCCCATAATTGAGGTAAGTAGATAGAAAACGGATTAAAAAACGTGGTTTCTTTGTAAAATCATTCTTTAACAGTAGATAGGGCCTAAAATAATGCATTTAAGTGTTATCTTATTAAAATAATTTGCCCAATGATTATTATAGACACAAATATTTTCGTCTTAATTGTTATATCAAAACCTAAAGTCACCTAAACATGTGACTGTTGGGTAATCTAAGTAAATTAATATTTCAATAAATGCTCAAAAACACTGTTTTGATAATTTTTTCATCGAATATTTATAAAACTTCAAAATAATATTTAAAAAAATTGAAGTAGGTGAAAATGGCTGATATGTTATTCATCTCAATTATGGAAGTTTGAGGAGGCTCTTAAAACCAGTAGATACCATAATCGCATGAAGGGACAAAACAGTGCCTGTACTAAACTAACAGCGAGTACGTCTGTTTTATATTAGTACATGAACCTTATTATAAACACATTTATTCTAGTAGGCCTATTAGAAGTATCCGAAACACAATACAGGTAATGGACATGTTACGAAAAACGTTATGTTAAAATGACATCAATGTTTAATACACACATACATACATTCAACTTATGAATTTGGACGCTGCATAGGTAGGTATTCCTAATATTTTCTTATTATGTCCTTGGGGTAAAATATTTTAACAATAATTATGTATCAAACTCAGTTTGCAATGTATTTAACGTACACATCTACATTCTAGTATACTAGGTAGTAGAATAATCATTATTTGAAATTTTTACATGGAATGATTTTTATCGTAAACTACGACATGTAGATTTTATAACCACGACTAGAAGAGAAGTAACTTTATTAGCTCGGTAATTCTATCACACTTTCCAAACTTTGATTAACTTTATTCGACATCATTTGGCACTAATAACAATTACAATATAGATAATTAGATTACACACTTGTCTTTTTCGTGTATTAGTACATTTAAGTAATAATATCAACATTATTTGTGACCACGCTATTATTAGTAACTAGGTACATTCAATGTAAAGATAACAAGAAAACGACAATGACAAAAGCTGACATAAAATGTATTGATTGAATTACTTTAGAACATTTTATTATAAATTACTGACATCTTGCGATTAATATACCAAATTACACTAGATTATTAGACATTAATCGAATCACATTTTGGAGGAAAATTCCCAAGAGCAAAATAGGGTTTAAATGTGTAGACATGGGGTATGCCGTAGGATTTGATGTAATTTCACACATGATGGGCAATAGATAAATATCTTAACTATCTAAGCTCGACCGACGATATTTGAAATCAATAGAACTTAAAATCAATTTCTATAAAATGAACAGTTGACGTTACTAACATTTTGACATATTACATACATTTTTCACATTTTTTTAGGTCTATTCTATAATTATACGCGATACTTATAATTAATTTAAACTTCCAAGTTGACATTCTTACCTTCAGTGTTGCAATATTATATTAACATTAAACATTTTATGTAGTCTATTTATTTGGTTCCATTAACATTCACTATGAAAATATATATTTAAGTTTATAATTAGCACTTATATACAATTAAAATATTTACAAATTGATATTTTTAGAAAATATTCTTAATTTTTTATTCCACTAGATACGGAAATG